>ML796930.1:81018-118556 GCA_009831015.1 Picea engelmannii | reverse complement strand
ACAAAAATCTCTTCGTCCCGGCGGAAACTTCCCTGATTTTCTGCTTTGTTAGGTAACCGCGGGTTGTAGTGGGTTAGCCCGCGGTCACCCGCGTGCAGTAGAAGGGTAGCAAGCGGTTACCCGCGCCCAATGAAAGGTTAGGGCGCGGGTTCCTTGATTTAAGTGGTTTTTTGAGGATTTGTTCAGCATGGCTTTGGCTAGGAAGAGGCATGAGTTGGCCTGATGCCAGGTAAACCTGTGTAGTGCATTTTAGGGTTATAACATCTGGTTGCCTCCCCTTTCTTGTGCCACGCCCTTCTTAATGTCTATTGTGGTGTTGGTCTTTTCTATTCACTTTGACTTGTTGACTTTCTAATTAATATTTTTATTAATTAAATTATTATTATTATTATTATTTTAATTGGGTTTTAATTAACCCCAAAAGGTAGGGTTAATTTATTTAACCCTAAACCCCTTCCTAAACTAAAAAGAACCTCACCCCTCACTCTCTCATTCATTCCTCCACACTCACTTCCGTTGGTATGAATTTTGTTGCGGCTACTCTTTTTCAGTTTGGTCTTTTTTGTGCGGCCTCCTTGGAGTATCTTCTCTTGTTGTTTTGAGGTACGACCTCCTTGGAGTATCTTCTCTTGTTGTTTTGAGGTGTGAACTCCTTGGGTTTTCTCCCTCTTGCTGGATGGGAGCCTTCTTGCTGGTGTTTTGGTCTCCTCTTGCTGTGATAAGGTGGTGCACCTTGTCTCTTACTAGTTAAAGTGTCGTAGCCCCCTCCTATCTCTTCTCTAGGCTATCGCTGCCTCCTAAGTGTCCCTTGGCTCCTCTTTAGGTTGTCGTTGGTGTCTCTTCCTATTGTCGCTGGTGTCTCTTGTATGTTACCATTTTCTACCATATTTTAGTTGTAGGGATTGATGAGACAGCCCTAAGTTTTCCACCTAATTTGCTGTAGCATTCCAATACATTTTGGATCGCTTTTGTTTGGGCTGATTGGGGGTTTTCTTTCAACCTCTAATTTTGTCTTTGGGGTTTTTATATCAGCCCTACTTATGCTGATTGGTATTTTATTTCTTCTTGGAAAAACTGTCCACATAGATCATGATGAGATCTACCCTTGAGGGTTTGATCCATGACCATTATAGGCTCTTTTTACGAGCATACAGAAAAGAGGACAACATCAAGCATATAAGGTAAACCTATTCTTTGTTTTGACCAAGGTAATGTTCAATTTTTGTTTTGCTAATTATCAGATCTATTCTTTGTTTAAGTTAATGTTCAGAATTTTTTTTTGTATTGCTAATGATTAGATCTGTTCATGTTCATATTTATTTTAGAATTGTTTTCTACATGTTCAGATCCATTGTATTATTTCTGTGATTGATCTACTTCATAAATTTTGTTTTGATTACTGATCTATATCTAATGTAGTGAATGAATTTAAAATATTATTACTGTTCTAGTTTTCCCTTAAATTCTAACATGCCCCTCCCTTGGGACCCTATCTAGCACCTTTGTTGGTCTTCTTCTTTCCCTTAGTCCACAGAACAAGGTCCTCATCAACCTGAGTAATCCGCTGCTATCCTGAGGACTTCTAGATGCATCTCGTCTCCTTCTGTACGAACTCATCCCAAAGTCTCTCCCAAGTAGGGATAACCTCTTGGGAAGTTATGCCTAGAACAAATGAACCCCATGGTTTGGTAAAGCTGTTTAAATTTTTCCTCACCATAAAGTCTAGGTCCACTATCTCTTTGAATGCTGCAAGCTCATCTCTGATCTGAGTGAATCTACCAAGGAATTATGTAACCGACTCGGAATTGAGCATCTGAATGCTCCTGAGCTTGTCCTGCAGAACCATCTTTCGGTTCTATTTGGACTCTGGTAAAGCTTGTAGAAATACTCCCACATCTCAAATGCATAGCCTTTACCAGTCAAATGTGGAATGACTTGGTCTCTCACCTCGTTACAAATAGTCCTTTTTGCCTTTTCATTCCTCTTCCTGAAATCTGCCACCAACACCAGAGCAGTGGCATGAGGGATAACAACATGAGCATGAACTATATCCCATAGTTCAAGGTCCTCTAAGGAGAAAGTGATCCTGGTCTTGCAAGGGGACCAATTTCTATCTCTGTCTAGCCTATCTTCTTCCTGCATATGGGACACCGACAGGGTTGTCCGCTAAAGCTCACACTGATGCTAAAAATGCACAAGAACAATGCCTCACACTTGTCAACACAAGTGTGAAAATAAGAAGTAGAAATACAACCTCACTCCTGACAAAATAGGTGTGATAAGAGGTTGTCAAAAATCAGCCTCACTCCTGTCCACGTAGGTGTGAAAAGAGGCTGTCCACAAGTGTCAAAAATCACATATGTAACTGTCAACAAATATTCCCACAAGCTTTCCACAAACTCTCTCAACACATTGGCCAAAAATATGCCAATTAGTTGTCAAAAAATTGTCCACTGAATGCACTAGAAATAAACAAGACTTTGCCACCAAGGGATTTGATACCATGAAGAGAAACAAGGTACTACCAGGCTGCTAAATCTGATCTATATTTGATCAGATTTTAGCTCTAAGTTTGAACTTCCAAAATTGTCCTTTGCTTCCTTTTAGTACAACAAAAGTTTTAGTAACTTTCAGCTGATAATTTTTGTGGTTAAGTGTCCTTTTGAGGCACCCTTGCAAGTGTTTTCACACCAATGATTAACACATACAATACTACTCAAAACACATAACACTCCTCTCAATATTTACAACTCTAAATAATGATCTACACTTCTAAGCATGCATGAAATTAACACATAAGTTTTTGGTCAACATGACCCTGGAAAAAATGCCCCATGGGAAAAACCAGTTTGGAGTAGATGTATATAGAAGGCCTCAAAGAAAAAATTACAACACAGAAAATATATACAAGTGAACCTGGTGCAATAGAAACCCCTCTCGGAAGCCTTGAAGTCACTTGAAGATGTCCCTGCTAGCTTCTTGAAGCAAGACACCCTTTGCCTTGGTGCGCCCCTCTTGCTTTGCTAGCCTTTGGTCCTCTTCCCTTGTGCCTTTTCCTTGACCTTGCCTTTGCTTGTGCCTTTAACCTCTTTCTTTCCTTTTCCTTTCCCTTTTTGAACCTCCCTCCTCTCATGCCTCCCTCCAAAGTGATGGTGTACACTTATCTCAAGTGCACCCCTCCTCAAGAAAAAAACTCAACAATAGAGTGCGACATCCCTTTCCATGCTCCCTCCATCTCCCATAGAGTGTGCCTCTCCTCAACAAAAAAGAAACCTCCTCAAGGAGCACCCTTCCTTTGCTTGATGCACCTCTTCTCCCAAGAATGCGCCCCTCCACAAGCACTTGTGCCCCTCTCTAGATGTATGCACCCTCAAGCAAGAAGTAGCCCATACTCCATGGTAGACAGTCCATGGTGAACTAGACCCAAGCTTTGGATCCTCCCAAACCCTTGACCTCATGCGCCTTCTCCTCCTCTAGATATGTGCCCAAGATCTCTCCTCCTCCTCCTCTCCTCTCAAGTGAAGAATCAATCTCTTCTTTTCCCTATTCCCTCCTTTAGCATCTCTTTGGCCAAACCCTAAAATATCAATGGCCTAGATCCAATATATCCATGTCTAATCAATGGGTGAGATTTAATCCAAAAATATCACTTAGGAAACCCACTTTCCTTAGTTTTCCTCATGCCCTTTAACTCACCCACAAAGTGAATTAAATGTCACTTTAATGACTTAAGTGACATATTTCACTTTTGACTTAAAATCCTAAGTCAAAGTGAAATTAGAACATAAATTAAAGTAATGAGGGTAATAGTCTCCCCCTTTGTGTTTAGAGACTCACAAGAACAAGGGGACCACTTTCTAAGGTACCCAAATCTCAACAATAACAAACATGGCCTAGTACCGAGTTACGTATATTTCATGGTTTTTCCATCGAGACCAAAACATAGAAACATTATATGAATGATAGTTAATACAAGATGGTACCACTATCCAACTAACTCCTTTATAAATATTAGTATTCTTACTTGAACTAAGACTTAGCAGTAATATTCTATGTCGCAACCATGAAATTTGGACTTTACTAAATCAATGTACTTGCATGCCACAATTATAAAAGTTTGAGGAAGAGATTTTATTGAAGAGGAATATCAAACCAAAAGATGGAAAAAAGTGTATCCCATTGTCCATATTCGACATAAGAGTTAATTGTGAAACTACTAAAACCAACATCCATATATTTTCTCTCTCTTTTAAAGATATTGTTTCCTTTTCTTTTTGTTATCAATAATAATTATTTGAATAATCTGAGCACATTTGTAGCTCCAAGATTATTCAATTTCATCATTAGACATTGATTTTATTTATAATTTCTTTAAATGTGGCCTTAAATAATAATAATAATAATAATAATAAAACCCCTTGTTTGTGAGACAATGGATCATCTCTCCACAATGATTTCACTATTTAGTTTAGAGAGGTGTATGCTATTCTAATTACATTTATAATAAATTCATATCTTACTCACATACACTTTATTTAGTTATGGGCCATAGCTGCGGTATTACATTCTCGTCCCCTTAGATTAGCACTGACATCAACCTTGGTGCCATATTCCTTCGTGATTAATGAATCAATTCAAACCATTGTTTAATGATATTCACATTTGGATCTTAGGAAACCATTGGTCCTAACAATTTCTGGTTTCAAAGATTCAATGCGCACCTATTCCAACATCCAAAAATCTAGGCCACTTTCTACCTTAGTCTCGAGAACTACCCTTTTCTTGCATACATTCCCTTTAGTAATCCATCATTTGCTAGGTTAATATTTTGGAAAGAAGTGTCCAGGGCATAGGCCTGTCATATCCGCTCAGAGTCCCTTTGCTAGGGTGTCCCGCTAGGCAACTCAAGCAAATCATTAGCTTCATATCATAAAGACCCAACACATGGTTTTAACCTCAACAAAACAATACCCTTCCCACGTCCTTGATATTATAGGAAGTGACATCTACCTTTCTTTGAAAAATTGACATCACATTTATACACCAATCAAACAATAGTGAAATATTTTCATTATACTCTATCTGAAATTGAAACTATCAATCACAAAAATAAAATTTGAAAAAATGTGAGAGTTCTCTTATGGAATGATATGTATTTATTTTCTAATGACATGTCTAATTTATAGTTGATGTCTTCCTAGAAATGGGTAACCTAGTGAGACTTAGCTAGACTCAAATTTTGACAAGACTAGAACTGAAGATCTCACGATGAACTCCACCTTGAAAAATTCCATTTGAATTGATTGAGCTAACCCACTGAGCTTTTGTGTGTGTTCAAAGGTATTGATTGACCCAACTGAATGTAGACATATGAGTTGTGTATAGACACACTTATAGATTTGGGGTCATAGAATGACATTTATACAATGTTGTTTTGATGTCTATAGGTCAAAATTAGGGCTTTTAAGAAAAAAATCCTAATTTTATTTACTCAAACTTGTCATTTTGTAAATATCACTATATCAAAACCCATAGTCAAGAACATCGATATATCTACATTTCAACATGTTGGTATGTTGACAGGTTTTTCATATTCGTCTCTCCCCTAAACATCAATTTAATGTCGTCTTTGAGGTTGTTAAACTAGCGATTTGGAAGTATACAATTCATATCGATGGGAAATGAATCTTGGGATTATAGTTTCAATGTTAATGCAATCAAGTTGACATATATACATCAAATTATCAACATTAAAGCAAGTAGACAAATCTACATTAAGGAAGTCAAATCAACATATAGACATCAATTTATCAATGTTAAGGCAATATTTTACTCTATGATATGCATCCCATAGCTCTTCAATTCTACTCTCTACAAAACATTGGTAGTGATGCATAGTAGTGTTACATGTGGTATCGACTTCAACCCTGACAATGGTGACAATTCATAGTTGTCATATCCCAACAATAGTGACGATTCATCAACATTATTCAGCTAGTACAACAATGAATAGTCACCATTTTCAGGGTTGAAGTCGAGACCACATGCAACACTATTTTGGAGTGTTGGTATGAGTCATTTTCAAAGGAAAAAAATGTAGAATTGTGAGATAAGGACCACATAGAAAAATGAATAAGAAATAAATATAATTACCTTGGATACTTGTGAGAGAACTCTTCGTCACATTTGTCCTTTGTTTTTATTTCCTGCAAAAATCAAATGTCAAGTGCATTTCAATCACTTATAATATTGTCATTTTTAATCAATTTTCTATGTGCATTCGTGAATACATCTAACGTAAGACAATAAAATCTTAGTAGAATCATTGGTCCATTCATCTCATCTCAATAGAAGCAAAGGATAATATTATATTAAAGGATGAACCATTAATGTCAATATCATTCTTACCTACTTGGAAGACCAAAATTCATCATATTTTTTGGCACATTAATGTATGATATATTGATAGGTGAATACCTTAGGGAGCATAGTACCATGAACTAACCATGATGTGCATAATCATTGTTACCACTTGGTAATGCATGGTTATTTTTTCATTTTCAAAGGTGTTCTTTTGTCAACAAGCCCAATGAATTGGGTGTGAACCCTATGGAGATCAGGGATAGTTGCAAACCATGAGTAGAATAAAGGAACACATATTTGGGTTTGGTCTTAGCCTAGGCACCAGTCATGGTTGGTAAATGTTGTAGATTGCTAACATCATGTATATTATACTACAAATGTAGATATACTCAATTACACTTTATTTCTATGTTTGTAAATGGAACATGAAGGGGTGCAATGTCGAACTCAATCCAATCAACAAAACATTCTAATAACCCAACTACAATATCCCATGTAACTAATGAAAAATTGAGACATGCAAGCAACTCAAGCAATGATAGTAGTTTGAGTGATGAATGATGATCATCAAAATTGAATGTTACAAGTTGTATATTTTGGAATGGTTTTCTAGATAAATAGGACATGCTTTTTAATGTGGACATATTGTCCCAATTGGATGGTGACATGTTACCAATAATTGTAACAATTATTTATCAACATTTTAACTATCACAGAGCTTTATGTTTTCCCATTTTGTACAATGAATGGTCTCTTATTCATATATAATAAAATAAATTCATTATTTTATTCCATTGTCCAATGTCATAAAATTTTACGTTGTTGATTCAATATATGGATGATTTACATTGTTACAATAAATAAAAGTGTAGTCAGTTGGTATATTTGTGTAATTGATACAAAACAATTAATGCAATGATTATATTCAAACATAATAATTAAAATATAACAATCAATTTTATTATAAAAAAATATTTGATTTTTTGATGAATACATGTTGTAAAAAAAAGAAAAAAGTTGCATTTTCATACAGGCAATGTGGAAAAATACAACAATGTAACATATTGTTGCATTGTATTCATTTGAAATCAATGATGCAGTTCATACCTACTTACACATTGGTGATGATTTCAATATTGATGCAAGAGCATCTGACAGTAAAATTGAGAATTGACCACATGGGTCAATAACCATTTATCAAGGAGTTGGTTCCCTAATTTTTCATTTATTTGTAATAGTTAGAATGATATCTTTAGAAGGTATCAAATATTTTATGGTTTGAAAGGTGTGAGTGTTTTCCTATGTAATAGAACAAAAATACTAAGTTACGTGATTGATAGAAATCCATAGAGGATTTTTAGGAATTTGTTAGAGTTTCCGGGAGATCTAGCTCTCATTTTTATGTAATGGAAGTATGTGTGATAAAGGTTAGACAGAGGGGGAGAACATAGTTTAGAAGGAGAATAGACGAAGGTGGGATAGATAGGGTGTGCCAAAGAACCATGTAAAGGGATTTGTGTGTTGTATGTTTAAGTTATGAGTGATCGAAAGAACCGGTGTAATTTTGATACATTTTAATTGAGATCTCCAATTATCTCTGTGTTAATTTGTTGGTACGTGTTTTTGAATTCATTTAACATCTTGTCACTTGGAGATTTTAATGTATGCATTTGGAAGAAAGACCACGTGCAATTAATTCTAGCCAATTTCTAAACCTATGTTTAAATATATTTCCTCCACGGAGTGACACAAGATCCATTCTTCTAATCCAGACATATGTTCTAGAAGAATAAATGTCCTGGACCATTTTCCTGTCTGGGAAATCTCTGTCCATTGATCATCCATCTAACTGATAATAATATCCAACACTACTGATAGTATTCAAGGGAATCCGAACAATATCATTCAATAGAACACAAATGTGTCTATCCATAGTAGTACACAACCACAATCCAATGGTACACTACCACGCCAAGTAGCACACATATACTTGATCAATGACATATAATCATAATCAGTGGAACACATCCACCACAGTAGCATGCATATACTGTCCATAGACATAAAGTCTCCATAACAATCATCTGATATCAACGTGCACATAAAACATTGTTATGATATAAACTGAATCATCTGGGCCATTCTTCCACTCACATTTGTGATATCTGGAAGAGCATCTGCCCTCAGAAAGTCAAACATAAATGAGGAGCTATCTAGACTATTCTTCTCAAGCAAGGAAGAATAAATGACTTGATTTCTAAGCCTGGACCATTCCCCACCCTGGCCCATTCCTCCAACACTAAACAAAGTGTAACCTGGAGAGAATGATTCTGCCCTAAGGAATGTCTGTCCCTGATTGATGAACCTGGACAATTCCCCACCATGGGCCATTCCTTTGGAACTAAACAAAGTGAAACCTCGAGAGAATGAATCTTCCCTAAGGAATGATTGTCCAGACCATTTCCAAGGGAAATTATTGTCTTGCACCAACCTCCAAAACATAACATTCTTTGAGTCTTCTCACAACTGTGATCCTCGAAAGAATGACTATCCGGTGAGGCAGACCAGTATTCTTGATTAACCATCAAGAAGAGAGACTGTCCTAGACCTGTAATGTCCCCAAGGCCGAGCCCTGATGTAAAGCTTGAATTATGAATTGTAAGTATGTTTTAGTAGGCTGGTGAGGCAAGTTTATATAAGCTGGGGGCTTATGTGATTATTAGGACAGGGAACCTAAGTGTTGAAGGCCAAGAGCCTTCTTATATATATGTAATCATGCAGAGCATTAATAAAAATATAAACACCGCCGCGTGCAGGCCGACACGATGAATGAGTGATGGGGGACTAAGCTTCCACAAAGTGGGCAAGGGATTAGGGGTTGGAAGGTGGGAAGAGGGGCTAAGTGTTAAGCCTAGGGGCTTAAGACTTGGGAATAATATTTTAATATTATTCCAAAAGATATCTGCATTATATGTTTTAACCTAAGTCCTTTTGGAAGGACATGTGATTTCCAAATGGTGGGAGGAACGCATGCTGAAGGAGGCATGCAGTCGCATGGGGGACAAGTGTCAACCCTGGCACATGCAATGAAAGGCTAAGATGAGTCGTGCTGGGGGGTTCCTCCTCCATTCTACCTGACCGTCGAAAGGTGAACCAATCCGACCTCTGCAAGAGATACCCTCGTGCACTCTGAACCAAAAAGGCCGGTGTCTGTATTTGCTTCTGGAAGGCTGGACACCCTTTCAGTTGTGAATCGTTAAGTCTGAATCAACCCCTACGTGGATGACTCGTCACGCATCCCTGAGAATCCAGAGTGTGAGTCTATTCCACGTTTCCAAATTGAGAAAATAGAAGTGTCTCGTCCCTGCTAAGCCTAGTTATGTTGTGGCACCTGTTGTTGTTGCCCTAGGGTGTTCGTGTCTAGATTCCTGTTGATTGTGGTGGATGTGTAGTGTTTGACCCTATGTGTTGATTCTAAAAATATGAAACATCCTCTGTCTGAGCGTCAAGACTATGCGTGGAGCCTTGTCCGTAGCCATATTCGTGAGACCATCCGCCATTGTTGAACCGGTTGGAAAGCTGTGTTCGTTTTTCCCCGTTGGTTGTGTGGCCATGCAGTGCTAGACTGCGTGGAGGCTTGTTGGCCAGTTGTACAACACTCTATCCAGGTGAGAGAGGTGATTGAGGTTGGAAGAACAGGTTGTTGGCCTGTGAGCGATTCTCTCCAAGAGAGAGAGTGTACAGAGGAAGGAGAAAACTCCTGGAAGGAACCTTGTAGCTGCCATAGAGCCAGAGACTTCCGGTCCGGCCTATTGCTGTAACCCAAGGCAAGGGAGGTTAGCAGCCGAAGGATTGTCCAGGTGACATATAAGGTGTATACTCCTAGGGTGGAACATGCATGTGGGGAATGAGGGTCTGTGGGCAGTGAGCATGAGAGGTTCCTGGGAGAGAATTCCATCCTTGTGGCTGTGTGCTGTTTCCCTGTAACATTAGCCTAGCCTAGGATTCCTTGTCTTGGGGTGGAGCTTATTCCTAGCTTGGGAGTGACCCACTGTTGAGTTGATGAGCAGTACGGTCTACGGCTGGGAGGTTTGTGGAAGGCCTGCACTTGGTTGGTGGAACTGCCACTGTTTCAAAGATAAGTACCTGATTACGTTTTAATCATGTTTAGCATGACTGTGCTACTTATGTTATCATGAATTCCGCTGTGTATATGAATTAATATTAAGTAGAATTGATTGTTGATTATGGCAGTAATTCATATGAATACTCTGTGTTGAATGTATTTTTTTTTTTTTAAATGCATGTGATTAATTATGAATGAGAATGTGTTATTCCGTGTAGTAACACCTACATGGTAGTGAGTGAAAGGGGTGTTACAATTTTGGTAACTGTAAAGGTGCGCTACAAGACCATTCCCCATGTTAACCACAATGGGAAATCACTGTCTATGGTACATCATAAATCCATCGAATCATTTTCATTACGAAAATGACCATTCGATCTGGACCATTTTCCGAACTGGAAAATGCCTATCCGTCAGAAATCTCAAACCACTTTCCGAACTAGAAAGGAACAACTCATCCTGGACCATTTTTCGAACTGAAAAATGACTGTCCATAAATCAACAACACATCAGTGCTCCCTCCCAACTTGGGAGTCATCTCTTCCTTTTTCAATATGGAAGTCGTCTCCACGAGCTCCAACTTGAGTACGCAAAATCTTTCATCTTGGACAAAGGCTTTACCGAAATATATTCTTATCTGCTCATCTGTGGAGGTATATATTGGAGAACCACTTCTCTTTTCTGGACTTCATCATAGAGAATGTAATGATTGATCTCAATGTACTTTGGTCTTTCTGGAACAATGGTTTTCTATGAAGGCTTCATATAACTTTGATCATTACAATATATCATAGTTGAATTCATCTCTTTTGTTTCTTGCTAGCTCATAACATCGTGGTAAGGCTTAAACTGGAACATATCCATGTGGAACTTCTTATGTCATCATGAGATCTTTGTCATGGATTGGCAATGCATCATACTGATCTTCTAAGTAATCATTCTCATACAATATCTCTGTCATAGAAAGTCTTCACCACGCTTCTGTTGTGCATTGGAGATTCTCCACCAAGTTGTATTCTTCCATCTGCATACAAGGGTCTCTTTCTGGTATACTTCAAAGCCTTGAGGTTGCTTTACATGTAAACTCCAACCTATGGATATTGTAAATGATATACTGGCTCATGTAGAGGTATGTCTGGTTTACTGGAATAAGCAATCATCATAGTCTTCTCCCTCCATTTGGGAGAACCTCTAGTTCTGGATCTCACAATGCTTATATTCATAAGTCTTCCATACATTGTTCTTCATCACAACTTTTAGTTCCTCTTCTTGATTGCTTTTAGTGATTTCATATCAGGCCGGTAATCTTTTGATTCTCAATACAATAACTGGCTGTTTTTCCTTCTTTCATCATAGGATCATGGATGTGGATGGACAACCAGAGATACTTTTAAGACTTCTTTTCGAAGAAGACTTCTTCTAAGGTCAAACTGAATACGTACTTCTTTTCATGGCTTCTACTTCATCATCTTCAATGGATCATAGGATTTAGGATTATCTCCCTCATAATCCTTGCTTCATGCATGATATTCTCTTGGAAATTAATCGGCTCTCTCCATCTAGGAGTGTCCACGCTTCCGTATGAATCCTTATTGCCTTCTGCAAAGTGTCACAGATCTTTTTCCAATTTTCTCTTGATTGCTGACTTATTTCTGTCTTTACTTCTTGTAGGTTTCTTCAATAATGATTTTTATTTCTTCTTATCTTACATCTTGTCTTATAGTAATATAAATCCTTATCTTGTTGTTCTTCCATAGGCAAGTTTCTCTTGGAACATATTATCTTCTAGAAATAGGTATGCAAGATATGTACATAAAACATGGTACATACAAGAACTATGAAAAGTATTGTTACCTTGTCTTTGGAAGAAGAAGTTTGTTCCATCCTGCTTAGTCTTCTTTGTAGGTTCCGTTTCTTTTGCAACTGATGCTTCATGTGTCTCCTTCCTTTTGTTCATGCTTGCGGCAAATGCATCCCATGTCTTGGGAATATCATTGAGTACTTTATTTACCAATTCATTCTCTGAGATGATCTCTTCAATAGCTTGTAGTTGATCTCTTAACTGAGATATTTTCACAAAGTATGATGTTATGATGTCATCATCATTCATCTTCATGTCACAGAGCTCATTCTTCAGACACATTACTTGTCCAATGTTTCAGACTGAGAAGAGGTTTGTTAGGGCATCGTACATCTTCTTCGATGGGTCAATATGGGAGATGTAGGGTATTATATGGTCTTTTATAGAGTCCACTAGATACTCATGGCATTGATATCACCGTCTTTGAACTTCTCCATAGCTGCAAGGTTCTGTGGTTCCTTCTCTTTTCCTTTTTCAAACTCTGGTTCCACGATCTTTCCTTTCACGATATCCAACACTTTATTCTTGGCAAGGATGAGGTCAATCCTTGTCTTCCATGCTCTGAAGTTAGAAGCTCCATCTAACTTGTTTTCTAACTTCATAGAGTAAGTCATGGATGCTTTGACCTGGTCAAACCTAGATTTGACCAAAAATCAAACTTGACGTCTTGGCTTGCTGAGAGTACCAGGAGATGCGCTAGGCTGAGGTGCACTGGTCTATCTAGAAATTAGGTCAATCCCTTCACTTAAGGTTCCTCAACGAGAGGATTTGGGTTTCTACAACTGCACCTGCTAGTAACCCTAGCGGTAGTGCTTTGGTGACTGCTCCTACTAGAAACCCTAGCGACAATTATTCAACGAGCTTAATATCCTTATGTCTATGCTCCCTTCTAGTGGTTAGAATGAATGAAGGAGGTGTGGGCCCATAACCTATTAGAATATAATGGATGTGCTCATTTTACCATAGACAATATCACTATTGTCTCCCAACCATAGGCCGAAGCCACCCTTCGAGCACCTTAACCTTGATAGAGAATCATTCTGGAAGCAAACCCTAGGCTAGATAGTCGAACAAAGGGTAGCGCACCTTTCTCCAAGGATAGCACACCAAACAAGAGATGATCAGATAGTCCAAACCATAACTAAGAGATAGTCCAATTCAAAATGAAATATGCTAGCTGCAACAACTGCAACGGTAGATCTCCTCCAGACTTGCACACAAAACTGACCAACTGTAGTGCGCACAAGTGTTCTCTGCAGTTCTGAGAATACTGGCCAGAATGAAGACTGGCCTCCTGTATTTATACTAAATCTGGCAGACTATCAGGGCCGACTTCTCATTCTGGGTACTAATTCTTTAGTATATAATATTTCTTCTAGCCGACTTCTTCTCTTGGAGGCTAATAAAATAATACAATTTATCCTCTTGAGCCGACTTGTCTTTTAGTGTTATTATCCAACTCATTAGTGTTTCTTCCTGCTTTTCGAAATATTCTATTCTCGCCAGGTTTACACGTGGAGGTAAATGCCTCTCGTAGCTACCATAATATTAACACCTCCTAGGCTCAAGCATTCTTTTCTTTGCTAAATAATCCCTCAAGTGATTCATCATTTTCTTACGATTCCACATGCAAGAAAAGCACAGACTTATAGAGTCCTATTGTTAGGACATCCCACTTGAAAGCTCTAATAAACAATAGCTTAAGGTGATCAAGATATATTAGAAGGTTCTAATGTCGTTATAGTATAATCCTCTCTGTTATTTCTATCTTACAAAAACCCTCATCTGTCCTTACTAGACATTACCATCATCTCACATGTATCATACACATAAAGTTACCAAAAGATGTCATCATAAAATATTTAATCATAAAGTTGAATATGTTTCACACAGAAACAAGATTTCACAACTATGAGATTCCTCTCATAAATTTTGTCCCTTGCATGCAATAGTTACCAATCTTCATTATGGTCTTATCTTCACAACCATATCCAAGAAAATTCTACCTACAATTATGTTCTTCATGAAAAGTATTTCATTCAACCATGCAAACTATGAGTATTCATGTATGCAATCCTTTCATTACAACATCCATGACATCCCATGAAATGAGTTCAAAATTATGACATACCCTTAATTCAATCACTTTCAATTGTTATCATATTAAATACAATGAAATATTTTTTTATCATATATGCATTATTATCACAAGCATGTGTTGACACAATGAAACCAAACATATGTACCAACATCCATGGATGCATGATCACAACTTGCAAAATTTACATAATCTACTTATGAACATTCACTCAATCCATCCTTGCATTTATTTAAGAATACCATAATTCCAACTCAAGTGATCTACCATAACAATTTGGAGGGTGAAAAAAATGCCTCCACAAATCACCCAATCATGAGAACAACCAATGCATCCTCAACATATCATTCAACCATAGGAATATCCAATGCCTTAACACATCACCCAAGAACCTCTAAAACACTGTTTTGACCATATTGATACCTTCTCCTTTATCCAAAACTCCAAAATCAGGAATATACCCCTTTCTTTGCTCAACAATCCCTTAGGAAACCCTTCCCTCTCTTCAATGTTCTTAGTGCTGGAAAAAAGGTTACAGTCCAGGGCACCAATACAAGAAGGACACCATTGAATACTTGTTTAGTGATATATCATTTTCCATGTCTAAAAATACCATGGCCTCACACATGATTGTCTCACATAGCATCCATTTCCAAATCATAAGCATAAATTTCATTTACTCAAGTTCTTACCTCTTAACTAGTTCAACATGACATAATAACTCATGAATGCATTAAAGGATTCTAACAATATTTACATATAAAAGGCTTCCTACCTTTACCACACCCTTACATAGGTGTTATTCACACACATGCATTCATATCTCTCTATATAAGGTATGATATCAAAACATAATTGAATGATTTCTTACCAAAAATTCCTTCAACAAACATGTAATATTGGCATGACCAATTCATACTTGTATGATTGTCATCAACATTATGATGTTACCTAATCAATTGGTGCCCCATGGAAACTCACATGTTTCCTTCATCTACCTCTTGAAAAAAATCTTCTTGTCCTTATTCTTTCTTGTCACATTGACTATCATAGGCAGTTGCATCATCAACATCTTCAACCATGTCATCAACCATTCTTAGTTACATAACCATCAACAACCATAGTTAGTTATCATCCCATACTTACTATTTTTGTAGAAACACATCATATTTAGCCAATATGAAATATCACATGTATGCCCAAGCATATCTATATGCACTCTACCACATATTGTCCCTCAATATGTCCACTAGTGCGTACACAAATCCATATATTTTTACTCTCTTATTTTTATCACCATTCCCATACTTTAACTATATACACATAACAACGTTATCAATCTAGAGAAATATAAACAATATAGTAAGAGAAGTCTCGGGGAATTCTCCGTTCCAATTCCTCTTCATGGCATGTAATTCCATGGCATCATTGATCTACTCCATGACCTTTCTCATTTCCATATATTTCTTTCTATCCATGTGCATCATTTACTATTGCAATTGATTCTTGATATCTTACAGCTTCCTTTTATGCCTAAGTTTCCTTTGTAGTCTACCCATCTAGGAGAAATGTAGCGCCAATTTCCTTGAGCAGCCCCATCCAACCCCAACATGACCTTTCCTCTTTATTATAAATACATTCCTGGATTTTCATGATAGCTTATTTTCCAAATATTTACAACTCTTATGCTATTCTAACTACCTCCTAAATTTTGCATCCTTGTCGTTATCTTGTGCTACTAAGATTTATCCAACTATGTAATTTACCCTTCATTCTTTGAATAATTATAAGCCAAAATCCATTATATCTCACAAGATAATTCCACACAATGAGGTGCTTCATTCCTTCAATGATAGCTTCCAAGTAAATTGAAGATTAGCATTCCCTTCACATGGTCTTAGAATGATTTCAAATTTATTCTAATTCTTGATAGCTTACCCTACATTTCCTAGGGTGGTCCACACCCAAGGATAACTTGGTCCTCTATAATTACTCACCTCCTTATCCAATAATAAGGTTCAACCATCTCATACATATGATGCACATGCCCTTTTTTCTCTAGGCGGATTTCCTCTACCATCCAACCTCTCCATGTCCTTTTTCTTAGGGAATCATGATACCCATCATGCTTGAAACTTTCATTACTTGGTTTCCATTCCTTTACTCGAGGGGTTGATGAATTACACCCTTATTTTATGCATGATGTTTTCACTCACTATTAACTGATACTTTTCATGTTCCTTACAACTCACATTGCTATTTTGTTGCAACAATAACCAACTACAATGATCAAGAGATCCCACAACCCTTCTCTACAATCTAGATAACCTATGTTGATCATAGTCAATGCATTTTGGCCATTCTTGATAAAGCACCATCAACCTTGGCCCCTTCTCTTTTCATGCTCAACCCTATATTCAAATATACAAGAATCCTCAACCATATTTATTGATGGCATTTAGCCATCCTATTACCAATCATTACTATTAGGGTCTCAACTTGAAATATCCCTACTCATATATCATCATAGAATTCTTTCCCAAAGTTTAAGATACTTCAAGGGCCATCCACATTTACCATTTCCTTGTCAAATCAAGCTAGAAGACTCTATTCCACTCATATTTTAGAGTAACTAGAAGCACATTTTGAAAGCATGAACTTTTTGTTATATTTCCCTCTAAGATATGTTCCTAATTATTGTACTATTGTCCCATTAGGATTTTGGAGCTAAAAGTTATAGGTCCCGTAAGTTCACAACTCTTCACCGATTTATGCACTTTTTGTTGGTGCAATCAAGGTCGAAGAATCTCTTCTACCACATGTAGAAAAAATCAAAGGGAACTAATTTTTTTTGTTAAATTTAGAACAACTATTAAGTTTCTTTTCATTTTACTAGACAATAATAGCATGTGCAGGATCATTGAGAGAAACACAATCAGAAGATACACAACATTTATCCTGGGAAACCCTCAAGGGGAAGAAAACCCAACAAAAACTTCCTTAATACATATTACCAATACAATGCCAAGATAATAAACCAAACACTAGAGAAAATCCAACACTGAGTGATGTGCCTCTCTCTTCCTTCTTCTAGCAGCTGAAAACTACAGCTTCCTTCAAACTTGCGCACTAGATGAGTGACTTGAGTGAGTGAGCTAATGAGGCACCTTCCAATATTATTTATACTATCTAGAAGGCGCTATGGTGGTGTCTCTTCATCAAGTAGGGCCAACTTCTTCACTTAGTGGTTAAAACCGCCTGGGGGCCGACTTCTTAATTAACAACATAATAATTAGAGTTTGACCAATCCACAAAATGGGATTTGGTCCTTTACAAATACCGTCATGATCAATCCACAAAAGGGGATTGATCTATAAGATAATAGCACAATAATTAGTAGAATATTCTTTTCATTTACAATATTTCAACACTCCCCCTTAACAAGAAGGGTATTCTACAACATCATCAAGAGAGAGAGAGGGAAACAAAATCAACAACATCTAGAACACTGACTTGCATATCTATAAATCATCAGAAGTTTTTCTCATCATCAATTATATCATCATTCACAATATGGAGCTAGAATGGCATCATCATCATTCACAACATGAAGCTGGAACCTGAAACATCAACATAAGTTAGCATAAAATAAATAACAACAACATCAACAACATAATCATCAACAACACGAGGCTGGAGTAACAACGTCATCACAACACGAGGCTGGAGCAACACCATCATCACAACACAAGGTTGGAGAAACAACATCATCATCATCATGGGGCAACAAAATGAGGCAAGTGTATCAAAAACATTTTGTGGTACTCTGAAAGTCCTTAGGGATCTGCCCATGAATCATAAGATTCCCTAGGATATAAAATCCTAACGGATCTACCACATGGTACTCTGACAGACCTTCCTTACCATATCTTCAGTATCTTCCTAGGAATCATAAGATTCCCTAGGATTATAAAAATCCTAACGGAGCTACCACTATTGACCAAAGCTAGAATATACATGCACAGGTACTCTGATAGATCGTCCTTACCGGAAATTTGACATCTGTCTAGGGATGATTAGTCCCATAGGATATCAAATCCTAACTGAGATACCTGTTGTTGGTCAGGATACCATAGTATCATCAACATCAATCCCCCTTTCGAGGGAGGTGCTTTCAGACTATACCAAGCTTGTCTCAAAAGTGCTCAAACTTTACACGAGACAGAGGCTTGGTCAACATATCTGCAACCTACTCATCTGTGCCAACATATTGGAGCTTTATGTCTCCCCTATGCACCATATCACGAATGTAGTGATACCGAATTTCTATGTGCTTCATGTTGGAAAAATAAGTGAGAGGGGGGGGGTGAATTAGTTATATAAATAAGCTTGAAACTTTTCCTATTCTTTTGTAAATATTTCTAGATTATTATTTAATGTGTTGCTGATAACTTAACATGCATAGATATACAATATTTGATCAATCACACAGAATACACAGAGACACTGATTTTCATGAGGAAACCATAAAGGGGAAAACATTTTCTTCTTAGGATGTCAATCAAGCTCCAACTTTCATGTACACCATAGTCTTTGAGCACCAACTCAAATATGAGGCTCTAACCTGTGATAGCAAGCTACAACTTGCAGAGAGCACCAACTCTCATATTTCTCTAGCACCAACTAGATGGAAGCACCAAATCCTAGGTTTCTCTAGCACCAACTTCCATAATATCTTCTAACACCAAATAGAATTTATAGGACTACAATCCTCCCTAGCACCACCCTACCACCCTTATTGAATCTTACAAAACTTACTTACTTGATTTGTCTCTGATCTGATCTGTTACAACTCGATGTCTCCTCTGTCTTCTTCAACTTCTATGGTCTGTTCCACTTCTGCATATTTCTGCTTCCATGCTCTGCGACTCCATTGCACTCTTCTTCGTCTATGCTCTGCTCTTTCTCCTCCTGCACACCACTCCTCTCTGTTCAACTTTGATTATGTGTTTCATTCTCTGTGATCCATATGCATTCTATGCATTGTGCCTCTTCTGTTCTCTTCATCCCCTTCGCCTCACCTCCTTCTACCCGCATAAATAACTATAAAAAAGCACCCTCTCTTCTCTGTTTTGTGTCCTTTTATTATGCCAAGTCCTCTACCAGATAACACTCGTAACTCTTCATCTTCTTTGGCGGTTATCTTGAGTCTGTTCGTCACCACTGGCCGTTATCCTGAGATTCTTTGGCTTCTTTGACAGTGCGACCCTTCAAATTCTCTGTTATAGTTGAGCTTATTCTCTCTGTTACAGTTACAGTTGATATTCTCTGACAATTACAGGAGGTCTTCTCTGTCAATTACAGGAGGTCCTCGCGAAGAATCTCCTTGCAAAATTCACCCACGTGAACTAGCACCGAGTGCAAGTTTCCCCCACGTGACCACCGGATGTGACCACACGCCTACCAAAAAGGCGCTACACGACTTCGTGTTTCACGATCTCGTGAGTCATCTCTCCTCCATTCTTTGAAGTCCAAACTCCCGAAATCCAAACTTTTTCGTGTCAGATCAACGGTCCACGACCCTCTGTGATCCGACGACCCATATATCCTCTTTGCACTTCGGGACTTCGCGTCTAGAGACATATAAAGACTGCTCGTCTCCCTTCTTCCGAAACCTGAACTAGTGAGTTCTTCAGGACCAGATCTACAATCCATGCTCTCCTTCCAGCCAACAGTTGTGATCACCTTCACAAACTCGGACTTCACGAGTTTTCTCTTCTCCTATCTCCAATTTCCTGATTTGCGAATCAACACAATGCTAATATCTCACCACGTGTCCTCTCTTGACAGACAATGAGGATTTTCTTCGGCTCCTAATTTTTCGACTATTCTCCCCAAAATTTCCCGAACTGCATGGATCTCTACAACGTGTCCTCTGGATCCAATAATGGTTGGTCCACGCACTCAGATCTAACACTCGAGATATGTTCTCCTCCTCTACGCACTCGTTCCTCCTGTCTGGACTTTGATCCGACGATCCAGATTCTTCACAGTGCTCGATCCAACGACCACCATCTCTCCTCCTCTCGAGCTTACGATTTCTTCTGACTTAGAATATTTTCTAAGTATTCAAAGGTTTCAGTCTTCGAACCTTCTCCTGCGAAACTGGTTGAAATGTCTCGTCTTTGCTTTTCCTCCTGAGATCTGTCTTCATAAAAGAGGACTTCTTCCGATGTTATCAATTCTTCTTTCCTATTTTCCATCATCACTATTGTTCTTTCCATCAATGACAAGCACACTCTTCCTGTAAACATGCCAAAAATATCCCCCTTTGGGATTGATGGCAACCCTGAAAGGCTGCACTATTCTGCTTAGACCTCCAACTGTAGCATCCAGACCACACCTTTTTATCCCCCTTTGACATCAATGTCAAATAAAAATGAGAGTGAATCTGTTATCCCCCTGATCAGAGATACAATAAGAATCCTCCCCCTGATTAGATATACTATGAGCACTCTCCCCCTGATCAGATATAATATTTTAACTTGATAACATGGTCACGGCCAACTTCTGGCGTAGATGCTAAAACTGATCTTTTGCAAGCGGTTTAGTGAAGATATCAACAATATGATCTTTGGATGGAATATAATGCAAAGAAACAACAGTGTTGGTTACCTATTCCGTTAAGAAGTGATACTTGATGGGTATATGCTTGGTCTTGGAGTGAAATGCATGATTATTTGACACACTAATTGCACTAGTATTATCACATTGAATTGGGATCGGTGCAGTATACTTTACCTCCAAGTCTTCAAGTGTTTGAATCATCCACAATACTTGGGTACAACATGTGGAAGCTGCAATGTATTCATCTTCTGTAGTCGATAAGGAAGTGGAGCCTTGCTTCTTGCTCAACCATGCTACAAGAGAATCTCCTAAGAAGAATGCACCTCCACTCACGCTTTTCCTTTCATCCATGCAGTTAGCCCAATCAACATCTGAATAGACTGATAATTGAAAATTCTAATTCCTAAGATACCATAGGCCATAGTTCATTGTTCCTTTCAAGTATCTGAATATTATTTCCAGAGCTATCAAATGACTCTGTTTAGGCGTAGACTGATACCTTCCTACCATTCCAACAACATACATTATGTCTGGACGTGATGCTATGATGTACAACAGGAAACCTATTATAGACTTATATGAACTTTGATCAACATTAGGTGAGTCATCATCCCGGCTTAACTTGCATACAGTGACCATAGGTGTGCTCATAGGTGAAGAATCTTCCATTTGAAACTTTTTCAACATTTCTCTTAGAAATTTCTCCTGAGAAAGAAATATTCCTTCATACCTCTGAGTAATTTGCAGACCAAGAAAAAATGACAATTCCCCTATCATAGACATTTCAAATTCAGACTGCATGGCAGAAGAAAACCATTGTACCAATGAAGCATTATTACTTCTGAAGATGATGTCATCTACATAGACCAACACAATGAGAAAATCATTATCCTCTGTTTTGATATATGGATTGCAGTCAATTTTTCCTCTCTTGAACCCTTTGTCTTGAAGATACTTATCCAGTCTATAATACCAAGAACGAGGAGCTTGTTTCAACCCATATAAGGCTTTCTTCAGCTTGCAGAAAAATTCAGGGTTATCTGACAGTTGGAAACCCTCTAGTTGTTCCATATAGACTTCTTCTTTTAGATATCCATTTAGAAAAGATGACTTGACATCCATTTGATAGACTTTAAACTTCTTATGACAAGCATAGGCAAGAAACATTCTAATAGCTTCTAATCTTGCTACGAGCACAAATGTTTCATCAAAATCCAGTCCTTCTATTTGAGAATACCCTTTGCAGACCAATCTAGCCTTATTTCTTACAACATTTCCTTGCTCATTCATCTTATTTTTGTAGACCCATTTGTATCCTATTACATTTTTATTTTCTGGCCTAGGAACAAGTTCCCAAGTATCATTCTTTTCAATCTGATCCAGTTCCTCTTTCATTGATTTTAACCAATTTACATCTTTATTGGCTTCATTAAATTTCTTGGGTTCCATGGATATGAAGGCTATATGTGATTCCTCGGTGTCTTTGATTATCCTTCTTCTGGTTTGTACACCTTTTTCTTTCTCACCAATTATCTGACTTGCAAGATGATTCTTTTGAGTAAGTCTAGAGGAAGGATTTGATGATGATTGTTGTCTTGACTCTTCTTGTTTGGGTGTCTCTTCTCCAACTGATTCATCATCTCCTTGCAACTCTGAGATTTGTTGTTCTTCATTTTCATTATTCTCATCATCTTCTTCATCTGACTTGGTGCTTACTCTTTTTTGATCTTTTACAGGAGCTTCTTCATCAACTCAAACATCAATACAGTCTACTAATTTATGCATTCTTTTGTTAAAGCATCTGTATCCTTTACTGTTCGTTGCATATCCTAAGAAGATACCTTCATCAAATCTACCATCAAATTTTCCCAGATGATCATCATTATTTTTGATGTAGCATTTACTTCCAAATACTTTGAAGTGCTTAATTGATGTAGGTCGACCAAACCACAACTCATATGGAGTTTTATCACTGTTCGGCCTTAGATGTGCTTTTTTTAGAATATGAACAACCGTGTGAACAAACTCCACCCAGAAGGTTTGTGAAATGTCCGATTCACTCATCATATCCATTTCCATCTGCTGAACTGATCTATTTTGGCGTTCTACAACTCCATTTTGTTGAGGAGTATCTGGAATAGTATATTCTTTTTTAATTCCATGTCTGTCACAAAATTATTTGAAATCTCTTGACATAATTTTTCCTCCCCTGTCTGAGCGAATTGCCTTTAACTTACTTCCTGTCTGATTCTTAGCTAACACATTAAACGTTTTGAACTTCTCAAATGCATCATATTTTTCTCTCAGAAAGGAAATCCACGTAAGTCTAGAGAAGTCATCAATGACCAACATAATGTAACGTTCTCCTCCAGTTCCTTCCTTTCGTGATGGTCCACGCAGATCCATATGAATAATTTGAAGTGGTTTCTCTGAAGATGTGAAACTCTTCGATTTGAATTGAGCACGAGTCAACTTCCCCATTTGACAAGATTCACATACAGAGTTATGCGGCTTAGATATTCTTGGAAGATATTTCACAACACCTTCATTATTCAGCTTGACAATATGATCAAAATTCAGGTGTCCAAACCTTCTATGCCATAACCAAATTTCATCAAATTTTATTAAATGACATTCCTCCTTATCTTCCTTCAGAACATAGACATTGTTTTCACTTCTAACCCCTTTTTCAATAAGCTCTCGTGTGTTCACTGTTTTTATTTTACAATCTTTGGCAGTGAAAGTGACTTCACATCCTCTGTCACACACCTGACTGACACTAAGAAGATTATTATTTAATCCATCAACAAATAATACATCTTGATCTTTACCTCTTCCATTACTTAAGATTACTAGACCTTTACCTATGATCTTTCCTAGAGCATCATTTCCAAAAGTCACATTTCCTGATTTACTTTCTTTTAGTGATAGGAACTTAATTTTGTCACCTGTCATATGACTGGAGCATCCACTGTCAATATAACATGGGTTCTTTTGTCTTTGAGATGACAACACTAATCCACACTTGTTATCTTCTTTCTTCTTCCAAACCTTGACGTTTTCAACTCTGTGATTTGAATCCGGCTTATAGTTCTTTAGGTGATAGTTTGTAGCTTTATGTCCATAATTATGGAAGATGTAACATTCTGGTTCATTGAATAAAGGATCATAACGATTGTTATGCTTACTCTGCGTATTTTTCCCAACCATCACATGATTTGCAGTCTGTGGTTGTTTGTTACTTGGCTGTCTCATTCTTTGTTGTGGAAGATATTTATTCCTTGGGTGTCTTGATTGCTCATGTCTAAATCTTGAGGAACAATTTACAACTTTGTGGCCAAAGTTAGAACAATAAAAACAATATCCATAGAAAAAATATTTGTACCTGGAAAATGGTTGTCTTATTTGAGTAGGTCGATTTCTTCCATGCTGATGATTTCCTTGAGCAGAGGGTGTATTATTTATTTGTTCTATAGATTCAGTTCTGGTACCTTTTTCTTCACTCCTCCTTGGCAGATGATTATCTTCCATTGTTTCTGCAAGTTTGTTGTTGTCAATGGTTGTAGATTTGACAAACTTGATGGATTCTTTATTGCTTGACTGACCACTACTTGATCCCTCTTCATAACCCAAACCAATTTTCAACTTTGGATTCCTTTGTTGATTCAGAATGGTGGCTAATCCTTCTGAGGCTTTAATACTTGTCAGATTTTGATGATATAAGGCCTGAAATTTCTCTAGATCTTATATGACATACACTACTTTAGCTTCCAAGTTTTCACCTTTTGTTTTGTCTTCCCTCAATTTTTGTTTGAGGATGTCTTCAATCTTCTTAGCTTCTTCTAACTTAACCTTCAACAGAGTAATTTCTTCAGATGGTTCATTGCATATTTTCTCATACCCGAGCAATAATTTTTTTTCTTTTCTTTTCTTTTCTCTGAGTCTATCAATCTCTTCCATGGAACTGACAAGTTCTCCAAGATCTACTACTGCTTCACAATCGACGAACTCACTTCCTATATCTTCGGTGTTTAGATCATCTAAAGCTATTAGCATGAAATCATTTATTTTACTTTGAATAGAAGAGTCACTGTTTTCATCATCTGAAGGATCGTCATCATTGTTTACACAAAGACTTTTCTTCTTAAAATTATTCTCTTTATAGACCTTCTTGTGTTTGTGCTTCTCTTCATCGTCATATGTCTGATCCTTTATTTTGTGAGGAAGCTTAGATGCAAAATGACCTATATTTCCACAGTTGAAACATTTGAAGGGCAATTTACCTTTGTATTTGCCTGATCCTTTTGTCAGTCTTCTCACAAAATTTGCTTCAATCTCATCTATATCGAAGTCTGTGTTTTTCTCTTCTTTAAAGGATGCCTCTCTTGTAGTGGATTTACCTTTGGTGATTCTCATTTCATAAGAAGTTAGGGTTCCAAGAAGTTGATCTAGTGTCAACGTTTTGAGATCAATTATTTCCTATATAGCAAAGACCTTTGAGTTAAATCTATCAGGAAGAGATCTTAATATTTTATGGACTAGAAAATATTCATCTATCGTTTGACCTAGACCTTTCATAGTGTTGACAAGTTATTCTATACGTAAGAAGTAATTACTGATAGTTTCGTCTTCATCCATATTTAACTGCTCAAATTTCAGTCTACGAGTCTAACGTTTTGCATCTTTCACCTTTTCATTACCTTTATAACTACTTATTAGCTTGTCCCACATAACATTTGCTGAATCACAGTGCATGGATTTGACAAACTTGGCTTCTTCAAGTCCACTAAGGATGGCATTCATTTCTTTTGCATTAAAGCTAAACTCCAACTTATCATCTTTTGAGGCCAAGACTACAGGCTTCACATATCCAGTTTCATAAAGGGAAAAAACCTCTTATTCTTAGGATGTCAATCAAGCTCTAACTTCTATGTAAACCACATTCTTTGAGAACCAACTCAAATATGAGGCTCCAACCTCTGATAACAAGCTACAACTTGCAGCGAGCACTAACTCTCATATTTCTATAGCACCAACTAGATGGAAGCACCAACTCTCATAATATCTCCTAGAACCAACTAGAATTTAGAGGACTACAATCCTCCCTAGCACCACCCTACCAACCTTATTGAATCTTACAAAACTTACTTACTTGATCTGTCTCTGATCTGATCTGTTACAACTCGATGTCTCCTCTGCCTTCTTCAACTTCTATGGTCTGTTCCACTTCTGCATATATATGCTCCCATGATATGTGACTCCATTGCACTCTTCTTAGTCTATGCTCCACTCTTTCTCCTCCTCCGCACCAATCCTCTCTATTCAAATTTGCTTCTGTGTTTTATGCTTTATGCTCCATCTGCATTCAATGCGCCGCGCCTCTTCTGTGCTCTTCAACCCCTTCACTCGACCTCCTTCTACTTGCATAAATAACTATCAAAAAGCACCATCTCTTCTCTATTATGCATCCTTTTATCATGGCAAGTCCTCTTCCATATAATAATCACAACTCTTTGTCTTATCTGGTGGTTATCCTATGTTTGTTCATCATTAGTGGCCATTATCCTAAGATTCTTTGGCTTCTCTAACAGTGTGACCCTTCATCTTCTTTGTTACAGTTGAGCTTATTCTCTTTGTTACAGTTACAATTGATCTTCTCTGATAGTTACAAGAGGTATTCTCTGACAGTTACAGGAGGTCCTCGCAAAGAATCTCCTTTTGAAATTCACTCGCAAGAAATAGCACTGGGTGCAAGTTTCCCGCACGTGACCACACGCCTACCAAAAAGACACTATGTGACTTCGTGTTTCACGATATCGTGAGTTAGATATCCTCCATTCTTTGAAGTCTGAAATCTTGAACTCTAAACTTTTTCATGTCAGATCAACGGTCCACGACCCTTTGTGATCTAATGACTCAGATCTCCTCTTCACACTTCAGGACTTCACGTCTTGAGATATTGAAAGACTGCTCGTCTCCCTTCTTCCGAAATCGTAAATAGTGAGTTCTTTACGTCCAGATCTACGGTCCATGCTCTCCTTCCAACCAACTACTGTGATCACCTTCGCGAACTCAGACTTCGTGAGTTTTCACTTCTCCTATATATGATTTCTCGTTCTGCAAATCAACGCAATGTTGATCTATTACCACGTGTCCTCTCTTGAGGGATGACCAAGATTTTATTTGGCTCCTAATTCTTTAGGTATTCTCTCCAACCTTTCTCAAACTGTGTGGATCTCTACCATGTGCCCTCTGGATCCAACGACGGTTGGTCCACGCGCTCAGATCTAACACCCGAGATCTGTTCTCCTCCTCTACGTGCTCGTTCCTCCTGTTTGGACTTCGATCCAACGGTCTCGATTCTTCACAGTGCTCGATCCAACAACCACTATCTCTCCTCCTCATGAGTTTACAATTTCTTCCGACTTAGAAGATTTTCTAAGTATTCAAAGGTTTTGGCCTCCGAACCTTCTCCTGCGAAACCGGTTGAAATGTCTCATCTTTTCTTTTCCTCCTGAGATCTATCTTCATAAAAGAGGAATTCTTCCAGTTCTATCATCGTTGTTTTCCTTTTTTCCATCATCATTGTTGTTCTTGCCATCAATGACAAGCACACTCTTCCTATAAACATGCCAACACTTTGACTTGTCATGGAACATAGGGTTCTCTGTCATCTTTATGCCACTTTGGTTGTCACATAGAATCACAATTTCTTCCATCTCTAGATCAAATAGACCTGTCAAAAACTTCCGAAGCCATATGGCTTCACAACTGGTGGAACATGCAACAATGTATTTCGATTCTGCTGTGTGAGAGCAATACTAGATTTCTTCCTACTCTGCCATGAAGTCATGGCTGACCCTAGACTGAAACAACATCCTGAAGTGATATTTCAATCAGAAACAATTCCATCCCAATCTGAATCGGTATAACCAATCAATTTGAAGTAATGATATCCATTATAACAAATACCAAAGTCCAACGTACCCTTAAGGTATCTCATCACATATTTTGCAGCAACAAGGTGAACACGTCTAGTCTCTACCAGATACTGACTCAAGGTGTTCACGAGAAAACATATATCTGGCCTGGTGTTTGTCAGATACATCAACGATCCAATCATCTGTCTATACAAAGTAACATCAACCAATTTTGACAAAGTGTCAACCAAGAGGTTCAACTTTGTTTCCATGGGTGTGTTCATGGATACACTCCAACATATCGAACCTCTTCAATATTTCAACTACATACTACCCTCAAGACCTAAGGAATAATGCATTAGGCCTAGGTATTTCATCTCAAATTCTACAGCGAGCTTCTTATTACAATCAATGATGAGAGTTTATTCTCTAGTTAAGAATAAGTCATCTACATACAACAACAATATAACAGGCTCATCATTCATAACCTTGAAGTAAAGGTTAGAATCATCTTTACTCTTGGTAAAGCCCAAGCTCGTCAGGAAACTGTCAATTCTTCCATACCAATCTCTAGAAGCTTACTTCAATCTGTATATAGCCTTCTTCAACCAACAGGCATGAGACTTTCTGTCTTGAACTTCAAACCCTTGAGGTTGTTCTATATACACTTCTTCTTCAATGACACCATTTAAGAAGGCTATTTTCACATCCATCCAGTGTAACTTCCACTTCATCTTAGCTGTAAGGGATATGATGGTTCTGATAGAAGTGTATATGGCTACAGGAGAAAACATCTCTTTATATTCAATGCTTTGCTTTTGAGAAAAAACACGAGATACAAACCTTGCTTTATATTTTCCAATACTTCCATCAACAACACGTTTTATTTCGTATAACCATTTGGAAGATACCACATCTTTTCTCTTCGGTATGGGAACTATTTCCCATACATCATTCTTTATAATGGATTGGTATTCTTTTGTCATGGCATATTCCCATTCTTTCTTCTAAATGGATTCTTCAAAGCAAGTAGGCTCCTTCTCTATGAGATTACACATCAAAGCCATATAACTGGAGAATGGCTTAGTTTTCTTGACTTGTCTCATGGTTCCTTCTGGGGCACCATACTTCTCTCCATCTTGAATAAGTTCCCTTTCCCAAGTTGGATTTCTCTTGTGAGAGATCATCATCTGGGAATTTTCTTGAGATTCTATCATATCGTGATCTTCTTGAATCTCATCATCTGGGGAAAATGTGACTTCCTTCACTGGTTTTGCAACTTTGGGAGATACATGCTCTTCTTCATATACTTCTTCAAGATGACATCTCCTTGATTTATTGAGTGTTTCATATTCATAAAAGGTTACATCTATGTTGATCTCAATATGATGGTAACCTGGTATGTAAATTTTGAAGGCCTTTGATACCTCACAATATCCAACAAATATTCCCTTCTTTCCTGAAGGGTCCAACTTGGTTCTCTTATCTTTTGGAATGTGTACAAACACTGGACAACCAAATATATTGAGATGGCTTACTTTTGGCTTCTTTTCGGAGAACATTTCTTCGGGGGTTTTGAACCCAAGTGCACTATGGGATAATATTTTTTGTACATACACTATTTTTCTTGCTTCTTCTACCCATAAGTGCATTGGAAGATCTTGATCATGGATCATAGTCTTCACTGCTTCCATTATAGTTATGTTCTTTCTTTTTGCTACACCATTTTGTTGAGGATTGTAGGAAGTGGTGAGCTCTCTCTTAATCTCGACATATTTTCAAAAGCTTACAAACTCTTTTGAGGTGTATTCTCCTCCATTATCTGACCTGAGTATCTTTATTTTTCTTTCATAGAGATTCTCTATCAAGGCTTTGAATTCCTTGAATTTCCCAAGAACTTCATCTTTTTATTTTAAAAAGTAAACCCAAGTCTTGCGAGAATAGTCATCAATAAATGAAACATAGTATACATACCTAGTAAGAGAGGTGGATGGCATTGGGCCACATACATATGAGTGGATGAGATCCAAGACTCCTCCTTTACTGTCGCTCTTTGGGAAAGGATTCTTGATGTTCTTTCCTTATGCACATCCCTTGCACACACCTTCATGGTCAACCTTGAAATATGGTAGACATGTAGCTGCCTTGCTCACATATGGTAAGGCCTTGTAGTTGATGTGAGTTAGTATTCTATGCCAAAGTTCACATGGAATCTCAGTGGAGTGAGTCAAGGATGCATCTTCTATGTTTTTTCCTTTAGGATACATAAGAACTTCACCATCTATGAATGCAACCATGAATCCTTTCTTATCTAAAGCTGAGATATAAAGCAAATTCTTCATCAAACCTGGTACATATAGTACATTCTTCGTATTCATTGGGGTCCCTGAATCAAGTTTGTAATTGGAATCTCCCACTCCTTTGATAGGGTACTGGTAATCATCTCTAAGTGTAACTTTATAGGGAAAGTTATTTTCAGTAAGCTAGAGAGAATGTCTCTTTGACCTGCCATGTGCTTATAAGCACCACTATCTATGAGCCAAGTATCCTCTCTACGTGACATTGTCACTGTGGACTTCCAGCTAAAATTTAGCTCAATATGACTTCCACTAGTACATATAGGGTCAATATTCGATGAAATTTTATGACGATAAGGATAAAATTGATCATACAATAAAAAGTTACTACATAATTATTAAAATTTTGATCATTTTTTTTTGGGTTCCATGAATTTCGTCGTACATATGATGATGTTCTATGTCTGTTGGTATTATGATGCACTTTTTTCGGAATTCTGATGCACATCAACAGATGTTTGAAAAAGGCCAAATACATGTTTGAAAATGTTTAATGGTTGTTGACTTGGTCAACGTTCGTTGGAATTATGACAACAATGAGAGATTTTCAACCATTTTTTTGTAGGTGCGATGTTTATAAATATTTTTCTAGTCATTGTTCGATGCATGATATAGTATTTTTTCTAAGAGATACTTGTTTCACATCCAATTCTTGATCTACATAGCTCAGATTTTGTACTTTGAAGGTTATAAATTTTTAATATTTATTTTTCTCCTTTTAAATACCCATATTGGATCCCTAACTCGTAGACCCTCTTTTATTTGGGGACACAAATTGTTGTCCAGGAAATAGGTATGAACATGTCTACTCAATTTGATTTAATGACTATACAATTTGTCTTGGCCTAGTTCTCTTTTATTGTTTGATTTTCTTACTTGATTATAATGAAGCTTTGAATCTTATGTGGTAAAATTGTATGGTTTTTATTTCTTAGTAATTGTTAAATACCCTTATAAACATTTACTAAATCTATGACGACAATGGCTTAATTCACTAGTACATATGGGGTCAATATTCGATGACATTTTTATCGTAAGAATATATTCAAAGGGTGTTGGGAAATTGCATTTCCCTTGGAGTCAATGGAGGGGCTTTAATATAAGAAGACTTTTAAAAAGAATGATTGAAAAACATTGTAGGGAGTATGGGCACGTTGAAGGGGGGTATGAATTTCATCCCATGGTAAGTTATTCATTATATGTCTTTGCATTGAGTGTATTTATAAAATTTTCTTTTCTTTTAATATTTGTTATATACACTAATTTTATTGATTGTTTGTAATTATAAAGACAAATCCTCCTAGGTGTGTGGCATCCTATAATGTGCCTGGTAGTAGTATAAATACTATTATACAAGCGAAAGAAAATGGTTTGAATATTGAAGATCCATTTAATCCTATGGAAGAAGATGGCACCAATAATAAAGTTGAGGATGATGGGACAAATAGATTGATCCAAAACATCTTTTCTCCTATCGACGAGGAAAAATTTGATGATATTCACGATGCACCTCTGCTTGAGAAGGCACAAAAACCCCTTTATGAAGGATCAAGAACAAATATTTTCTCTGCTATAATGTCGTTGGTGAACTTGAAGGTATTGAATGGTTTGTAAAACACTTGTCTCACATAAATCCTAAGGTACATAATATAATTCATCACATATACGTAAAGGTCGAATCGTTTTCTCTATTTTTAGTGTCAATTAATGTGTAAATTAAGAATGCAATATGTATGATAACTATTATTTACATTAACTAGTTTTTTTTTGTAGATTTTTTATGTGAATTTTTCTTACCACCGTCAAATAACTTACCTCACACATATCGAGAGTTATCTTCCTTTATGAAATGCATTGGAATGGAGTATCAATATATTGAATTAGTAGTATTGATGCATGTCCTAATGATCATATTATATATTATGGAAAATATGCATTGGAAACAAAATGCCCACAATGTTGAATCAATAGATATCAAACTGATCAAGCAAAAAAAATGTGCCTCACGAGGTTCTTCATCATATTCCCATAATTCCATGTTTGCAATGTCTGTTTAGGTGAAAAATCATAGCATGGTTTATGGATTACCATGCACGACACAAAAGTGAATATGGTGTTCTTTGAATTCCTCTCAATGGTTATGCATTTAGGAACATCGAAGAAAGATGGTTGATTTTTAAAGAAGAAGCTCATAATGTTAAGCTTTCATTGGCATATGACAATGTCAATCCATTTGGTGAGCTCATGTCTATTTACTCAGTGTTTCCTATTTTTGTTATAAACAATAACCTTCCTCCTTGGATGCCAATAAAGAGGGAGCACACAATGTTGGCAATGATTGTTCCAATTACTTTTTTACAACATTTGTTTGAACGTAGCATTTTGTTTTCCGTATTCATTGCATAATTATGTGTATTTTCAACCAATTAGGTAAGTACCAAGTGAAAGATATGAATGTATATATTGAGCCTCTTTTCGACAAGCTACTAAATTTATGGGTTGGCATCACTATGTACAACATCTCTAGACCAATATGGCGAAAACAATTTCAATTCCATGGAATACTTACATGAAAAATTCATGATGCACCAGGGGTAACACATTTTTGTGGTATGTAACATAGTATTGCACTTTAATAGTATATAATTTTATGAAAATGTCATGCATGTTTCTTAAATAATTCCTTGTTATATAACTAATACTAACATTAATCCATATCTTGCAGGTCTTCAAACAAAGGGTAAATTTGCATGTCTAGTTTGTGGTCCTAGGATGAAATATCACCATTCAAAAAGTTTAGGAAAGGAGTTTTTTGATGAATATAGGGACTTCCTCCCTAGGAACCATATATATTGAATTACTGAAAAACATATTTTCAATGGGAAAGAAGATATTGCAATAAAACCATGAAGAATGACACCTCACCTATGGAAGTTGAAATATAATAGAAATCATAGAGGTAAGCAATTTAACTAGTATGTATCATAGAAAATGTTTTACAATTTTTATTTGTATTGAAATATGTTTACCATGTCTAACAATTATCATTGTAATTTTATTTTTGTTTTATAAAGTTCGTCAAGGCATTGATGGGATTCCACGAGGAATGAAAAATTACCCCATACAATTCAGTAGGTTTCCCTACTATGAGCACCTACAAATAACTCATTTTTATTATACAATGCATATTCGGAAGAATGTAGTAGAAACATTGTGGAGAATCTTAGATGGAAGGAGTGACAAAGAAAAAATTGTCAAAATTTGTAGTGACATATAGGAAGCCAATCATGCAATGCAAAATTTGATTGATATAGCAATGGACACCGAAATAGTCTTATGTGGTTATTTATAGAGAAGGAAAGAAATGTTATAAAAGAGTTCATTCAAAAAATTACATTTCCCACAATATTTTCTTCAAACATAAATGATATCTTAATTAATAAAGGTGAATTTGGCGGGATAAAAACTCATGACTGACATACCTTCATTAAGGTAATTATTTTGGTAGATTTCTATATTAGTAATACTTCTTTTTAGTATTTTAAATTTGTTTTCTTTTCAAAAAAATAATGATTCTTTTTTTGTTATAGTATGTTCTACCTCTATCTCTCCCCGACAACTTTGACAACAACATAAAACAAGTTACATATGATCTTGGAAAATACATGAGGTAAATAATGATTTATATGCAAAATGTTTGTTGCAAAACTTGTTGACATGTGTTTTACTTGCAATGTATATAATTTTTTGTTGAAACCTATGATTTGATTGTATCATGTGTAGGTGGTTGTGATCTAAACAAATCCATAAAGAAGATATACAATATTAGAGGAGAGAAATTCCTCGACTAATGTGTGAAATGAAAAAGTATCTACCTCCCACATTTTTCAATGCACATGAACACTACCTCATACGCCAAGTTCAAGAGATTGAAATGTGTTGACCTATACACACAAGGTCAATGTGGATGGTGGAGAGGCACTTGAATTCATTCAAGTATTTAGTTAGAAAAAGAGCACATCCTGATGGGTCTATGGTGGAGGGATATATGGTATATCAATCCTTGCTGTATATTAGTCAATATCTTCCTAAATTAGCAACAAATATGAAGGTGTCTTGAATTTTGGATGTCAACTCCATCACCAATTTTGAAGGGGAGGTCCTGGTCGGGAAAGGTAGAATGATGAAAGTGAAAGGTAATTAGATTGTAGAAATATATAAAACTTTTCATTATTATTATTTTTAATATATATTGTACTTATTTAATTTTTATTCTTCCATCAATTAATATATTTATTCTTATTATTTTCATTATTTTTTCATACAATTGGTCGAGAGTGGGATGCACTACATTTATAAATCACAAACAATCTTGATTCATTGAAGGTATGGATAGATCGATGTATACAATGTAATGGTAGGTTATCATGGGAAGAGGTATCTACATTGCTTAAATAAGCTTATCATAATCAAGATTATACCAATCATGCTCAGAGGGAAGTTGATTTAGCATATGGTTTAAAATATAAATAGGCAATCATATTCACCCACATCATGTTTCAGATATTTTCCATTATATTAATCTATATGGTGATTTCTTTTATAAATTTTTACTATGTGGTGATATTTTCCAGCAGTAAGTCTAAAGATGTTTATTAATTGACAATGCATTGTTTATGTGTCAAACATATTGCAGTTGAAACAAAACAAGGCTATGTGGTGCAATGACCATAAATTTCACATCAAAAAGTTGAATGACAAGAAGAAAACATTTGATTGTGCGATAACCGCAGTCTTCCAGGTCACTAATGTTTCCTCTAGAAGTGACAAGAATCCAACATTATTCAAAAATAGATACTATGGGTATTTGGATGATATAATTGAGTGTGACTTTAAATCCTTCAAGTTAGTTTTGTTTGAGGTCAAATGGTACATGTTATAGATGAATGAATGTGATCTTGAAAGAAATTTTATTGAGCATGCCAATGTATTTACCATGGTTAATACAAGGATGTTTGAATTGGGTACATAAACTTATGTTCTTCCAAGCCAATGGGAGAAGGTATTGTATTCATAGGTTCTAGGTAAAGAAGGTTGGTCGTATGTTGTTATACATGATCCAAGAGGAAGGCATGTAAAGTATAATGTACCAGAAGAAGATGATATTGAAGAAGAATATGATGCAAAGGATCATGAGGTAGATGTATTGTCAGATGAAGAAGTCAAAGAAGTTGAGCTAGATATATATGACAATGTTCTTGATGATGATATTATCGAAAATGACATTGATGATGATGTTTATATGGATAATCCTTTCAACATCGATTCTAAACCAGATGATACATATGTGGAGTTGGACGAAGAATAAGATCAATGATATTGAACAAAAATCATTGTCATTGTAGTCATCGTCATTATTTTCATAATCATCGTCGTCGTCGTCATCATTGGCATCACCATAATCAAAATTTTCATTGTCCTCCTCCTCCCCATCATCATCGTCATCTTCATCATTGTCATCATCATCATCACCGTCGTCATCATCATCATCATCCTCGTTGTCATTGTCATCATGGTAGATGTATTGTCAAACGAAGAAGTCAAAGAACTTGAGTGAGATGTATATGATAATGTTCTTGACGATGATACTTAATTATATGGGTTAATCATTGTTTTCATATTCATCGTGGTCGTCATCGTTATCATCATCACAATCAAAATTTCCATCATCATCATCCTCCTCCTCTTCCTCCTCATCATCATTTTCATTGTCGTTATCGTCGTTGTCATCGTCATCATCACCGTCATCACCATAATCAACATTTTCCTCCTCCTCCTCCTCCTCCTCCTTATCATCATCATCATTGTCTTCCTTTTCATAATCATCATATTCATTGTCATCATCGTCATTATCATCATCATAATCAACATTGTCATCATCCCCCTCATCATCATCGTCATCCTTGTCATTGTCATTGTCATTTTCATCATCATCGTCATCATCCTTGTCATTGTCATCACCATAATACACATTGTATTTCTCCTCCTCATCATCATTGTCTTCATCCTTGTCATCATCATCATCATTATCATCATCATAATCATCATCATTTTCATCATCATCATCATCATCATCGTCGTCGTCGTCGTCGTCGTCGTCATTTCATCATCACCGTCATTGTCATTGTCATGATTGTCATCATATCACCATCATCATCATCATATCATCATCATCGTTGTCGTCATCATAATGCCATCATAATCATATAATTGTCATCCTATTCATCCTCGTCATCATTTTCATTACCATAATAAACATTGTGTTTGTCCTCCTCCTCCTTATCATCATCATTGTCATTGTCATCATCATCGTCATCATCTTCATCATTGTCATCGTCATTATCATCATTGTCGTCATTTCCATTGTCATCATCATCATAATCAACATTGTCATCCTCCTCCTCATCATTGTCATCATCATCATCATCATTCTCATCATCATCATCATCATCGTCATCATCATCATCGTCATCATCATCATCATCATCATCATCATCATCATCATTGTCCTCCTCATTTTCATCACCATAATCAAAATTGTTGTCCTCCTCCTCCTCAAAATCATCGTCATCATTTTCATCATTGTTATTGTCGTCATCGTCATTGTCATCATCATCATCATTTCCATTGTCATGATCATCATCATATCATCATCATCATAATTAACATTTCCATCCTCCTCCTCCTCCTCATCGCCATCATTGTCATTGTTATCGTAGTCGTTTCCATCATCGTCGTCATTTTCATCACCATAATCAACATTGTCATTGTCCTCCTTCTCCTCTACATCATCTTCATTGTCATCATCGCCATCGTCATTTTCGTCATCATTGTCATCATCTTCGTCATTTTCATCATGGTAGATTTACTATTAGTCGAAGAAGTTGAGTGAGATGTAGACAACAATTTTCTCGATGATGATATTTGATTATATGGGTTAATCATCATTTTCATCATCATAATCAACATTGTCATCATCCTCCTCATCATCATCATTGTCACCATTTCCATTGTTTTCATCATCGTCATAATCATCATTGTCATTGTTTTCATCGACGTCGTCCTTGTCATCATCATCATTGTCATATTCATCATCATCATCATCATCATTTTCATCATCATATTC
>ML796930.1:0-80968 GCA_009831015.1 Picea engelmannii | reverse complement strand
ATCCAAGAGGAAGGCATGTAAAGTATAATGTACCAGAAGAAGATGATATTGAAGAAGAATATGATGCAGAGGATCATGAGGTAGATGTATTGTCAGATGAAGAAGTCAAAGAAGTTGAGCTAGATATATATGACAATGTTCTTGATGATGATATTATCGAAAATGACATTGATGATGATGTTTATATGGCCAATCCTTTCAACATCGATTCTGAACCAGATGAAACATACGTGGAGTTGGACGAAGAATAAGATCAATGATATTGAACAAAAATCATTGTCATCGTAGTCATTGTCATTATTTTCATAATCATCGTTGTCGTTGTCATCATTGGCATCACCATAATCAACATTTTCGTTGTCCTCCTCCTCCTCCCCATCATCATCGTCATCTTCATCATTGTCATCATCATCATCACCATCGTTGTCATCATCATCATCCTCGTTGTCATTGTCATCATGGTAGATGTATTGTCAAATGAAGAAGTCAAATAACTTGAGTGATATGTATATGATAATGTTCTTGACGATGATACTTAATTATATGGGTTAATCATTGTTGTCATCTTCATTGTGGTCGTCATCGTTATCATCATCATAATCAAAATTTCCCTCCTCCTCCTCCTCATCATCATCGTCATCATCGTTTTCATTGTCGTTATCGTCATTGTCATCGTCATCATCACCGTCATCACCATAATCAACATTTTCCTCCTCCTCCTCCTCCTCCTTATCATCATCATCATTGTCTTCCTTTTCATAATCATCATATTCATTGTCATTGTCATCATTATCATCATCATAATCAACATTGTCATCATCCCCCTCATCATCATCCTCGTCATTGTCATTGTCATTTTCATCATCATCGTCATCATCCTTGTCATTGTCATCACCATAATACACATTGTATTTCTCCTCCTCATCATCATTGTCTTCATCCTTGTCATCATCATCATCATCATCATCATCATCATCATCATTTTATCATCATCATCATCATCATCATCATCATCATCATCATCATCATCATCATTGTCGTCGTCATTTCATCATCACCGTCATTGTCATTGTCATGATTTTCATCATATCACCATCATCATCATCATATCATCATCATCGTTGTCATCATCATAACGCCATCGTAATCATATCATTGTCATCCTAGTCATCCTTGTCATCATTTTCATTACTATAATCAACATTGTGTTTGTCCTCCTCCTCCTTATCATCATCATTTTCATTGTCATCATCATCATCATCATCATCATCTTCATCATTGTCATCGTCGTTATCATCATTGTCATCATTTCCATTGTCATCATCATCATAATCAACATTGTCATCCTCCTCCTCATCATTTTCATCATCATCATCATCATCATCATTCTCATCATCATCATCATCATCATCGTCATCGTCATCATCGTCGTCATCATCATCATCATCATCGTCCTCCTCCTCATTTTCATCACCATAATCAAAATTGTCGTCGTCCTCCTCCTCAAAATCATCGTCGTCATTTTCATCATTGTCATTGTCGTCATCTTCATTGTCATCATCATCATCATTTCCATTGTCATCATCATCATCATATCATCATCATCATAGTTAACATTTCCATCCTCCTCCTCCTCCTCATCGCCATCATTGTCATTGTTATCGTAGTCGTTGCCATCATCGTTGTCATTGCCATCACCATAATCAACATTTTCATTTTCCTCCTTCTCCTCTACATCATCTTCATCACCATCATCGCCATCGTCATTGTCGTCATCATTGTCATCATCTTCGTCATTTTCATCATGGCAGATTTACTATCAGTCGAAGAAGTTGAGCGAGATGTAGACGACAATTTTCTCAATGATGATATTTGATTATATGGGTTAATCATCATTTTCATCATTTTCATCATCATAATCAACATTGTCATCCTCCTCCTCATCATTGTCATTGTCACCATTTCCATTGTTTTCATCGTCGTCATCATCATCATTGTCATTGTTTTCATCGTCATCATCCTTGTCATCATCATCATTGTCATATTCATCATCATCATCATCATCATTTTCATCATCATATTCAATGTTGTCATCCTCCTCCTCCTCATCATCATCGTCATCATTATCATCGTCGTCATCATCATCGTCATCGTCATCATTTTCATTACCATAATCAACATTGTCATCGTCCTCCTCCTCCACATCATCATCATCCTTGTCATCATCACCGTCGTCATCGTCATATTCATTGTCATCATCATCATCATTTCCATTGTCATCATCATCATCATTTCCATTGTCATCATCATCATCTTCATCATCATCATTGTCGTCGTTGACATTGTTATTACCATAATCAACATTGCCTTCATCCTCCACCTCATCATCATCATCATCATTGTCATCGTCATCGTTGTCATCATCGCCATCATCATCTTCATCATCATCATTGTCATTTCCATTGTCATGATAATCATCATATCGTCATCATCATAATCAACATTGTCATCCTCCTCCTCCTCATCGTTGTCATCATCATCATTGTCATTTTCATCGTAGTCGTTGTAATGTCATCATCACCATCATCTTCATCATTGTCATCACCATAATCAACATTGTCATTGTTATCCTCCTCCTCATCGGTTAGAAAAACAGGATCATAGAGAAATAAAATAAAACAAATGCAGAAATAAAACATAGAAGATACACAATACAATAGAGACACAAATATATGTGGTTCACCTAGTGTGGGATACGTCCACCATAGAAATTGCTAGGTCCTTTCTTTATTATTATCCAACAAATGAAGGGATACAACCTACAGCACACTTGTTGTAACTTCCTCTTCTTTCTCTGAAGGTCTCCTCTCTCAGAAAACAATATTCGCGCTAATACATAGCCGCAATACATGTCCCTCATAAAAGAGGGTTTCCTTCTATGAAAAAAAAACGCTAACATAACTTCTACCATCAGATCTGCGACCTTATAATGAACGGTCTAGATTTACTATGAAATTACAATATACATTTACAAGGAAAATTTTCCTTCGGGGGCTTCGCCCCCGGACCCTGTAGGGGGGGAAATCCCCCCTTGCACTCCCTCGCATGGGGGAGTGTACAATATTCTGGGGTATAAATTCTTCATGGGGTATAAACATGGTTGAAAACAAAGGCATTTGAATCAGGAATATAACCAAGCTACACAACCAACAATCTCCCACTTGGAGACTGATCTCAACAACTCCATCGTTGTTGTATCTGATCATCTTCATCGTCATTATTGTCATTGTATTCATCATCATTTCCATTTTCATCAACATAATCAACATTGTCGTTGTCCTCCTCCTCCTCCTCACAATCATCATCCTTGTCATAATCATCGTCATTGTCATCATCGTCATCATTTCCATTGTCATGATGATCATCATATCGTCATCGTCATCATATCATGGTCATCATCATCATAGTAGTCATTGTCATTACCATAATAAACATTGTCTTTGTCATGCTCCTCCTCCTCCTTCTCATCATCGTTATCGTCATCATTTTTCATTTTCTTCATCGTCATCATCATATTCAACATTGTCATCATCATCATCATAATTTCCATTGTCATGATCATTATCATACATCGTCATCATAATCATCATATCCTCCTCCTCATCGTCATCGTCATTTCTATTGTCATGACCATCAACATATCATCATCATCATAATCATCATATCCTCCTCCTCCTCATCATTTTCATTGTCTTCATCATCATCATCATCATCGTCGTCGTCATTTCATCACCATAATCAACATAGTCATCCTCCTCCTCCTCATCATCATAATCATCGTCATCACCATCATTTTCATTGTTGTCATCATCATTGTCATCATCATCATCATTTCCATTTTCATTATCATCATCATATCATCGTCATCAAAATCAACATTGTCATCCTCCTCCTCCTCCTCATCATCGTCATCGTCGCCATTTCCATTGTCATCGTAGTCATCATCATTGTCATCACCATAATCAACATTGTCATTATCCCCCTCCTCCTCTACATCATCATCATCATCATCATCATTTCCAACATCATCATTATCAACATCATCATCATATTTATTGTCATCATGGTAGATGTATTGTCAGACGAACAAGTCGAAGAAGTTGAGCCAGATGTAGATGACAATGTTCTCGATGATGATATTTAATTATATGGATTAATCACCATATTCATCATTGTCATCCTCCTCCTCCTCCTCATCGTCATTTTCATCGTCATCATTTTCATTGTCATCGTCATCGTTATTGTCATCACCATACTCAACATTGTCGTCATCCTCCTCCTCCTCCTCATCATTTTACCCCAAACCCCTTATGCTTTTAATCTATAATCCCAAATCCCTAACCCTAATAACCCCCATATTATATAACCTTTATCCCCCAATTACTATAACCCTTATCACCTACAATTACTAACCCTTAAAATATATAAACCCTAGATCTCATATTACCTTGATCCCTAACCATAACAACCCATAACCATTATATAATCTAACCTAAAAATATTATAATGCCTAACATTTATGCTTTATAATTAAACCTTGGTCTATGCTCAACCTATAGCAAAGGCATACATTTACATATGGTAGAGGTCAAAACCCTTTGGAATTTTTTCTATGTTGCAACACATAAAACTATGGATATGCAAACACATTGGTGATATGTGATATGAACACTGCAACCTTGATTTCATCAAGTTATTGCATAGCCAAATCCAAAGAAAAGATCTAGATAAAAACTATAACAAACCCCAATTTCACAGAGAAATATGTAATCAAACAATGGATCATTTAGAAAAAGACGACATGCCTCACCATGAGAAAGAAGCAGAAGAAAGGGAGCGCCATAGTAGAGAGCTCAGAGTCAAATTCCATTGTTTACATGTATTCACAATTTTTACATGTTCACGTATTCATAATTTTTATGAAGTTTTGTCCCGCATAAAGATTTGTAAATCTCAAGTTATAAACCCCAGGGTTTGTCAACCATATAGAACATGTTTCATACATATGAGGCTAAGTGAAAATCAGGGACAAGTCCCTAGCCATTTTGGTAGAATAGATGTTGTAGACCTGCCACCTAGGCAACGAAGTACACTCTTTGCAGTGAAACCACTGGGTCTATTCTTTTCCATCATAGAAACATTTTTTGGAGAACTAGTTAATTCCTTTATCATTCTTTTCAAGGTTTAACATACTAAAATTGGTCTCAATGGATAGTCTAGCATCTTTTGTTTGTATTAAAATATTTGTGAGTGAGGTTAAATCATAATCATGGCCTACTAACCACTAAACACAACACTGTAACTATTAAACTAAAGCACAAACCAGGGTTCATTGTTCACGGTAAAGGTACAAACCTTTCTTTATTTTTACATGGGTAGAGATAACACATTCTCCCTCACATTGGAGACCAAAAGAAACTGAATTACCATTGGACAGAGTTGGAATATCCTTAACTGATGAAGAAATAAAAGTAGTTGGCTTGAACATCCAAGAGGTTTGGAATGTTTCTGAAGTGGGTAATTCCAAAGCTAAAACGTTAACCATATTTGAATAAATGATATTGATTGGAAAGGTTTACTATTTACATTGACCATCTTATTTGTTCTAGTATCTCTTTACAGATTCCATACTTGATAAGTGCCTGCATGAAATTTTTTGGTTCTTCTTATGGATACATTTACTGGTAATCTTCAAGTGTTCTCCATTTATATCTTTGCTACATAATATTATTCCATTCTAGAAATGGACAATAAATACTAATTGGTGATGTATCTCAAAATGGTCTTTGAATATTGTTACTTGTTGGAATTTTTGCGTCAATCCCTTATTAGATCTTTACACGATCCCATCTTTGTACTGTATTTTCCTTTCATGTGGGTGTATAATTATTTACTAATATTCCAATTGGGTGTATCTCAAGTGGTTGTGAGGAAATAATGTTACCCTCCCATCGAGGTTCAAATCCCACTTTGTGATATGTTTCTCTTAATGAGCCAATCGTTGATGAGATAAATATGATCTATTCATCATTGCCAAAATCATAATCAACATTTTCATCATCCTCCTCCTCCTCATCTTCATCGTCATCATTTTCATTGTCCTAGTCTTCGTCATCGTCGTCGTCGTCATCATCATCATCGGTGTTGTCATTGTCATCACTATAATCAACATTTCCATCCTCCTTATCATCATCATCGTTGTCTTCCTTGTCATCATCATCATCTTTGTCGTCGTCATCATCATTGTCATCATCATAATCAACATTGTCATCATCATCATCCTCATTATCTTCATTGTCATCATTGTCATTGTTATCATCATCGTCGTCATCATCATCATCATAATAATCTTCATCCTCATCTTCTTCATCATCATTTTCGTCATCATTGTCATCACCATAATCGACATTGTCATCCTCCTCCTCATCATCATCCTCGTCACTGTCCTTATTATCATTATCATCTTTTTTTTCGTCATTGTCATCATCACCGCCATTTCCATTGTCATGATCATCATCATATCGTCATTGCCATATTCATCATCATTGTCGTCGTCGTCATTGTCATTACCATAATCAAAATTGTCATCCTCCTCCTCCTCCTCCTCATCATCATCATTGTCATTTTCGGCATCGTCATCATCATCATTTTCATCATCGTCATGGTTATTGTCATCATCATCGTCATTTCCATTGTCATGATCATCATCATATCATTATCATAATAATCAACATTTTCATCCTCCTCCTCCTCCTCCTTATCATCTTCATCATTGTCATTATCATCGTAGTCATCGTCTTCATCATATTCATCATCGTTATCACCATAATCAACTTTGTCATCATCCTCCTCCTCCTCCTCATCGTCGTCATCATCGTCATCGTCATCGTTGTCATTGTCGTCATAGTCATTGTCATCATCATTGTCATTTTCATTGTCATGATCATGATCATAATCAACATTGTCATCCTCCTCCTCCTCCTCATCATCATCGTTGTCATTGTACTCATAGTAGTCGTCATTGTCATTGTCATCATCATCATCGTCTTCATGTTCATCACCATAATCAACATTGTCATTGTCCTTCTCCTCTGCATCATCATCATCATTGTCATCATCATCATCATCATCATCAAATCCCACTTTGTAACAAGTTTCTCTTAATGAGCCAATCATTGATGAGATAAATATGATCTATTCATGAGTTTTTGGCCTAGCCTTATGCCTTGAAGAATCTATATTTTACCCTAGGTACCATCCTTGGAATGAGGAATAAGGATGAGGGTATGTTACCTAGAAAAAAACAATTATTTACAACTTATTTGATTCTTTCTACTTTTTTTTGTGATATTTTCTTCTCATATTTCTAACGGATTGATCTTCCGTGGAATATTTTTGTTGGCTCTCTTATGATCTTCCATATCCTGTTCTTCACCCATTCACATGTGTATGTACCTATCTATCATTTTCTTCTTTCTCTTTTCACTTTGTAAGTACAGTTGCATGGAAATATTATAGAAAATTATAGTATATCAAAGGATGAAATATACAAGAGTGATGATAGGTAGTCAGGGCACTTTGAATATATGCACAACTATTGGTTTCAAAAAATGAATAGATGTTCTCGTTGAGATAATGCAAGATATTCTTCATAATTAACTATACATTATTAATGTGTAATAGGGTATATAACTCAATAGTATTCTAATACTTCTCAGAGTTGCAATTTTTGGAGCCTGCTTTTGTTATCTCTTTAGTTGCTCCTATCTTCAAGTGTTCTTATCTCATATACCAATGGAAAAATATTTATTGTCATTTTCATTTCACTCCAATGTCTTCCTTGTTCCTACTAAATTCTCTGCTTTTTGGTTTGATATCCATTCACTCTTGTTATTTACATTCTTGTAATAGGAAGATAAATAACTTGGAATTGTTAATTCATTACATCATGTGCTTTCTGGACTTACATTCCTATATTTTATAAGACTTAGAAAAAGAATGATGCAAATGTTTGTGAAAATTACTCAGCATGTGTATGTTTTTTATTTATCTATCTCAGTCATTGTGTATCACTCAAATTTCAATGTAAACCTAGTTGGTCTTCTCTCCATCAACAAGAGTTGTAAATTAGTTATAGTAACCATAGTGAAACATCAATTGAGACTCAACTGTGAGTAATTTAGGATGAATACTCAAGTGGAAATATTTTTTCCTAGTGCTATCCATTGGCATGAATTTTTCAAGTAGCATGACTATAACATTTCCATGATAAAATGAAAAAATTCTAAATTTAGAGAAGCACAGTTCAATGTTCATTTCAGTATTGAGAAACTTGTGCAACTTGGTCTGAGAATTATCAAAAAATTTGGAAGTATGTTGTATGCTATGACAAGAAGTGTTGATCAAAACCAAGGTATAAGCAATGGATTGGGTAAGGTCATAATAAAGTCCGAAGAACACCAAACTGCAACATTTATTGAAGGTCTTGTTGTTACACATCGAAATTCCTCACTTTGACAGTGTCACATTTTGATTGTCGCAAGTGTCATAAGTGTCACATTTTTTTTTCGCAAGTGTCACATTTACTTTCCCTAAGTGTCTCATCTCGAATGAAACCATGAAAGCACTTGCTACAACCCCTAAAACATGTTAGATGAAGAAGCCCCATCATCTTATAATCAGGACAAATGTTTTTACTAGGGAATTATCCATCTTGGTAACTTTTTGGAAGATCAGAGCTCCCCTGGTCATACATAGGGAGAAACAACACTCATTTTCCATCTCAGGGGGAGCGTTGTAGCATTATGTTGCCCATTTTAAGGGAGCACTGAGTTGGTTGAGGTAATCTTGGAATAAATCCCACTTTATTCTAAAGACAACTATGGATTGATTGGGTTAGTTTGGCTCAAATCTAATTCCATGGATGCATCTAAGGAAGATATCACAACTATTGGAGCCATATCCTCAACTAATTCCGAATATACCCAAGGTACTTGAGCCTCTCAAAGCCTATAAATGGAGGCATTATCATGGTGAAAAGGAGGATAAAATCAATAAATAATTGTTATTTTGATTGTGGATCTTTCGATCAAGGGTTGGTTGAGGAGGACTTGGAGAGGCTGCTGCAACATCATCTAAATATTGTAAGTTTCCTTTTGAAGTTCTCATATAATATACTTGGCCTATTTCCTTCAAGAGTGTGGTTTCATGTGCTTGTCTATGTTTAATTTTATTTGCATAGATGCATTTTCTTTGCCTAATCCATTAGAGTAGATGGAAGTCACTTGTTTCTTGTTGTTCATTGCAGGTTTTGATTTGTGCCAAAAGTTGGATCAAGCTTGCATACAGAAGAAGCTAGGAAAAACATCGTAAACAAAGTACATCCTGCTTCTTCATATTCTTCTTTGGCTTCTTCATATTCTTCTTTGGAGTATTCTTTATCAGATTCTTCTACTACCATGAATATAACTCTTTCTGTCTCACTGTCATTAACTTCATCTTTATCTGATGACGAGATGTCTTCTTTGGTGCATAAGATTTTCTTGAAAACTTTCTTTGTGGTTCTTTGGCCTTTATATGTTTGTTTGCCTTTTGAGTAACCTTCATCATTTGTCTTTTTCTTATAAGGACATTTGTTAGAAAAATGACCAATACCATGACAATTAAAACAAATTAAATGAATCTTACCTCTATACCTACTGTCGGTTCCCTTTTTCAATCCTTTGACAAATTTGGCCACTTCTTCATCATCTTCCGAGACGTCACTGTTGCTGCTATGTTCTTCTTTTTGCCTTCCCTTTTGCTTTGACTTTTTGGATGCTTTGAAGGCTGCTTATTTTATATCTGGATTTTCTTGTTCATTTCTCATTTCATATGCTGTGAAGATTCCATGTGATTCGTCCATGCTTATTGAGTTTAGATCTGATCTTTCTTAGTGCTGATATCTTAGGGTAAAATCTCATAGGAAGAGATCTTAGTACTTTTTGAACAATTACAGATTCTTTGATTTCTTCTCCCAGTCCTATGATTTCATTTACTGTTTCATCAACTCGTAAAAAGTAAGCTGGAGTATTCTCATATTCCTTCATCTTAAGTTGTTTGAATTGACCTCTGTAAGTTTGAAGCTTTGACTTTTGAATCTCCTTCATAAATATTTTGAAGTTTGTTCCAAATCTCTTTAGCGGATTTACAATGTGCAACTTTGGTGAATACCATTTCACTAAGACCATTCAAAAGTGCATTTTTTGATTTGGAATTATTCTGACCGAGTTTCAATGCTTTTTCATTTGTTGGTGGAACTGTTGGTGCCATGTATCCATCTATAATTGATTTTCAAATTTCAAATCTCTGTGCCTGTATATATGTTTTCATCCTTATGCTCTAAAATGCATACTTCTGTCCATGGAAATGTGGTATTCCATTATTATGCAAGTTGTTTCTCTCCATGATCTACCTTTCAGTGGTTAAAATGGTTTTTGAAGGAACCTTCTCTGATACCAATTGTTGGATTACTAAGAGGGGGGCTGAATCAGTAATAGAAAAATATAATCATTTTTAACCATATAATCCAAGTGTTATATCAATGTAGCATTATCATCCATAACTGTAGAGTAAATAAGCAATGAACAAATGAACAATCATATACATACACAGTACACCAGTGTTTTACGTGGAAACCCAAAGCGGGAGAAAACCACATAATGATTTTTCTTATATGTCTTGAAGAATTACATTCATTGGAAGCACCAACTTCCTTTGTTTTCTAGCTGCAACTGGAAGGAGGATCCAACCCCCTTGTTTCTCAGGCTACAACCTAAAGGAATATCCAAATCCCCTATTCTCTAGATACAACCACAAGGAGGTTACAACCCCCTATGTTCTTCGTCTACAACCAAAATGTGGCTACAACCGCCTTTCCTTGCCTCGTCCAACTGCCCTGAAGTAGAAGTAGAATGATGGAACCACTATCACACTATCACTGTGAGATATACCGCTGTAAACCTGTACCAATAAACCTGAACCATGCATCAACTTGTACCTCAACTTGTAATCAACTTGTACCATAAACAAGTGCATCAACCATGCACCAACCTGTACCAAACAACCTGTAATCAACCTGTACCATAAACAAGTGCATCAACCACGCACCAACCTGTACCAAACAACCTGTAATCAACCTGTACCATAAACAAGTGGATCCAACCATGTAACAAGTATGTACCAATCATGTGTCAACTACTCATCAACTATGACTCATCAATATCTACCAACATCCTCAACTATAAAACTCATGTATGTGCCAACTCATCAACTACTTGTCTCAACCATGTACCCAATAGGTACCTCAACCAAAAGCCCTCATTAATATCATCATCCAAATATGATTCGTAACTCTGTAATAGACCCGGTGTATATGATAACATACCTGCAAACCTTCCTTAACTTTAACAACAAGAGACTAGCATTTTCATCAAACTTTTCTTTAGTCTCACATGACTAGTTTTGGATTAGCCAACAACCCTAACTTGAAATAATCATAACTATGTACCTGTAATGAATAAAGATATGAAAATTATACACAATGTTATTCAGTGTGTTTTATGCAATTCCTCCAAGTGTCAATAGTTGGAACCTCTCAGAAAAGAAGTTATATAAAAAATGGCATACCTTCCTAAATTCTGGCTTATTCTAGAGAGAGACCTTGTAAAGCGTGCCCCACACGGAATATTTGTTGAAAGGATCTAAAAATGTTACAAAAAATACCACATATTGTACTCTAACCAACACATTTGGTCTTACTGAATTTGGATATGTTATGAATAATTTGTGACATTTTTACCTGAAACACCTTAGAAAGCATCATCAAAAGAATTTATCCTCCCTTGAATTCCAACCTTCTTTTCTTCATCTTCCCTCTGAAATTCAACTTAGATATCCTTTGGTTACCTCAGACACCTATAGATATTCAATATGCTCAAGTGTGATATAAAATGAGAGAGCCTTGCCTCTTATTTATACTCTCTATCTTCTAGGTCACTTAACCCATTTCTAGGTCACTTAACCCATTTATAGGTCACTTAACCTATTTTACTCATATTTAGGGTTAACCACTTTCCATAATTAGAAAGTTCTCCATTACTTTACCATTTAAATATTCCTCCTTGACTTTGTCACCTCACTTTATCATTTAAATAATCTTCTTTGATTTTGTCACTTCACTTTATTATTTAAATAATTCTTCTTGACTTTGTCACTTTACTTTATCATTCAAATAATAATTTCTTCTTTGCAATAACTTTGACTTCTTTGACCTTTTTGGGCTTCAAGCTAACATATGAGGGTCCTCCAACTTCGTAAGTCCATAACTCTCAAGCTGTGAGGAGTTATGTGACGTTCCACATACCACTAGAAATGACATGACATGTATTATCCATATAGAATAGTATTACCTTAAAATATATTAAAACTCATACCATTATACATGAAAAAACCTTGGGTCCATTACCCAAACCTTTGTTCTACCGAAATTTCTTCAAGGGTTGACATCAATGACAACCAACCTTAATCAACAATCTCCCCCTTTGGCATTGATGGAAACACTCTGATGCAATACTAAAATCATATCACTCATGATCCCCCTGGAACCATGCCTCTGTCTTCTGCATCTCTATGACCATTTCTCCCCCTAGAATCATGCCTCTGTCCTCTGCATCTGATAAATCTCTCCCCCTTTTTCATCAATGGCAAATGTATCCTTCCATCCAGGGCTTCTCCCCCTAACTGAACTATCCTCTTTATGGTGCTTCCTCGTGTACATATAAGACATATAATATAAGCATTCAAACACATTCATTTTGGAGTATAAATAACTTCGAGTCTTTGGCGAATATACTCAAAGGATTCCCATGGAAGGGGTTTTGTAAATATGTGTGGTACTTGTTCTTTTTTGGCCACATACTCAACTCTGATGTTCTTTTCTGCAACCTGTTCCTGTAGAAAGTGATACTTGATTGGAATGTGCTTCGTCTTGGAGTGCATCACCGGGTTCTTTGAGATACTGATGGCGCTTGTATTATCACAATAGATTGGAATGGGTACATCATACTCAACCTGTATATCTGTCAAAGTTTGTTTCATCTAAAGAACCTGTGTAGAGCATGTTGTTGCTGCAATATACTCTGCCTCGACTGTAGATAGAGATACTGATGATTGTTTCTTGCTTAGCCATGATACTAAACACTCACCCAAGTAGAACACTGCTCCACTGGTGCTTCATCGATCCTCAATACATCCTTCCCAATTTGCATCTGTGTAGGCAATAAGAGATAGATCCTTTCCTTTTGGATACCATAATCCAAACTCTTCTGTTCCTTTCAGATATTTGAAAATCCTCTTCACTGCTAACACATGTGATTCCTTTGGTACTGCTTGAAATTGTGCCACCTGTCCAACTACCTGCATTACATCTATTCTGGATGTTGTCACATATAGTAGGCTACCAATCATTGACTTGTATTGCCTCTGATCTATATACTTTGAATCATCATCTTTGCTTAACTTGCAACTGGTTTGCATGGGAGTGATAACTGGTTTGCAATCTTCCATTCCAAACCTCTTTAGCATTTCTTTGATATACTTGGTTTGAGAAATAAAAATTCCTTGGTTGCTTTGATGTATCTGAAGTCCCATAAAGAAGGATAGTTATCCAAGTAATGACATCTCAAATTCATTCTGCATATCCTTTGCAAATTTCTGTCTTAACCTGTCATCATCACTACCAAAAATAATATCATCAACATAAATGTCAATTAATAAAATATTACCTTGACTTACCTTGATGTAGAGGTTGATGTCTGCACTTCCTCTTCTGAACCCTGCTTGCTGTAGATATTTATCCAGTCTAGAGTACCATGCTCTAGGAGCCTGTTTTAGACCATACAAGGCCTTCTTTAATTTGCACACATAGTCTGCATTTTCTGACAATTGAAATATTTCCGGTTGTTCAATGTAGATTTCTTCTTCAAGTTCCCCATTCAAAAAAGTTGATTTTACGTCCATATGATACACTTTAATATATTTGGAGCATGCATAAGCTAAAATCAATCAGATTGCTTCCATTCTGGCAACTGGGGCAAATGTATCTTCAAAGTCGATTCCTTCAACCTATGAATATCCTTTACATACCAATCTAGCTTTGTTCCTTGTAACCTGTCCATCTTCGTTCAATTTAATTCCTGTATACCCACTTTATGTCGATCACATTCTTATCCTTTAGTCCTTGAACCAATTCCCAAGTGTCATTTTTCTCTATTTGATCTAATTCTTCATCCATGGCCTTGTTCCAAAATTCATCCTTGCCGACCTCTTCAAAATAGGTTGGTTCAATTGTATATGTGAGTGTAACGTGTGTTTGTTCCGGTGAATGGATTCTTCTTCTAGTCTCAACTCCCGTGTCTTTGTTTTTGATAATCTGATCTGAAGGATGATTCTTCTGTACTCGTCTGCTAGGCATCTTTGGAGGAACTTGTTGAACTTTCTCTTCTGCTTCTGTTAGATTCTCTTCATCTTTCTCTTTTACTTCCTTTTCATCTTTTGCTTCTTCTTCGAAAATTTGTTCCATTGATTCATTTTCTTCTTCCTTTGATTCTGGTATACCTGTTTCATCAATTGTTACGTTGATGCTTTCTACAACTTTGTTCAATATCATATTGTAACATTTGTATGCTTTCCTTGTACTTGAGTAACCAACAAGTACTCCTTTGTCCACATGAGAGTCAAACTTTCCCATTTTTCCATCTTCTCTTTTGATGTAGCATTTTCTTCCAAATTTTTTGAAGTGCTTCACATTTGTTGGTCTTCCTTTCCATAGCTCGTAGGGAGTTTTATCAGTGTTGTTTTTGAGCATTAATCTATTTTGAATGTGAACTATTGTATGCATTGCCTATGTCCAAAATATATCTTTCAATTTGGAATCCATTAGCATTGTTCGAGCCATTTCCTGTACTGTCATGTTCTTTCTTTCAACAACTCCATTCTGTTGAGGTGTCCTAGCAATGAAGAATTAATTTTTTATTCCATGACTGCTGCAGTAGTCCATAAATTCCTTTGAAGTGAACTCTCCTCCATTATCAGATCTCAAGCATTTGATTTTTGAATCCATTTCATTTTCAACCATTTCCTTGTAGATCTTGAAGTTTTCAAAAGCTTCTGACTTATTCTTAAGAAAGAAAATTGCAGTCATTCTTGTATAATCATCAACTAATAACATAAAGTATTCAACTTTTAAGGCCTTTGTTGTAGTTGGTCCAACTTGATCAGTATGCACAATTTCCAGTGGTCTTGTCGTTGAATATTCATTTGATTTGAACCTGGTCTTTGTTTTCTTTCCTTGTTGACAATGCTTGCATAAAGTGTTGGTTGGTTTCGTATTTGGGGAATTTCTCTGACTGCTTCTCTTTTGATGACTTTGAAAAGGTTATAAAAATGTATGTGACCCAATCTTCTATTCCATATCCAACTTTCATCTTCGTTTCCTAGACAACACTTTTCATTTCCAATTTCACTTAACAACTATATGTTGCTTGAAGTTCTTGCAGCTGTAGCAATCAATTTTCTCAGACCTTCTTTTCTTATATCACACTTTTGTGAATCGAAAGTAACTTTATGACCTTGGTCACACATTTGATTCACACTTAGAAGATTATATTTCATATCTTCTACTAGTAGAACATTTTCTGCCTTTGTATTCTTGTTCCCAATTATGATTGTGCCTTTTCCAATGATTTTGGTTGAATCATCATTTCCGAAGGAGACTGATCCATATCTTTCCTTTCGTAATGTAAGAAACTTGTCTCTATCACCTATCATGTGTTTTGAACACCCACTGTCAACATACCAACCACGTTTCTTCTACTTAGCTTGTAGAGCAAGTGTGCATTCTTCATTTCTATACTGATCCTGCTTTCTTATCCATGTCCTTTTCTGAGGTTCTTGTCTGTGATTGTTGTTATTATGTTGCGGTTCTCTAGGAGGGTCTGTCATTCTACAATCTTTGGCCATGTGTCCAAAATTGTTACATTTGTAATATTCCACTTCAATGCTCAAAGATTCAAGCATGTTGTAACTTCTTCTCTTTGTTTCACTAGGCCTTCTTGGATAACCCCTTTGTGTATGAATTTCAAAGTTGTTTGTGTTCCTATTGTTAGCTCTCCAATTCACAACTTTATGTCCAAAATTATTACATGCATAACATAAACCAAAAAAGATAGTTTGATACCCGTGAGTTGAAGATATTTTGAAATGAGGTACTCTTATAAATTCTTATTCTTCTTGAGGCCTATCTGTCAGTTGTTGATTTTGAAATCTGAATCTTCTCAGTGGAGGAGTGTCCCTGTAATCTTCCTTGTAGATCTTCCTACCCCCCTTGATTTTTTCTACATAGCTTTTTTGATATGTTTCTTGCTTTGTTGTTTTGGAACTTGATCATTTTTCTTTTTGATTGTATCCAAGTCCGGACTTGTCATGATGAGATTTTGGATTGCTGATAATGTCATCCAAAACTTTTGAGTTGTTCTGCATATTTTTCTTTTGAAGATCCTTTCTTAATGTGACAATCTCTGCTTCCAAATTTCCAATGATCTTGTCTTTTTCTTCTAGATATTCTTTGAGTGCTTCTTCAATTCTTTTATCTTCTTCTATTTGAACCTTCAAATCTATGATCATTTGTTCTAGTTCTTGAGTGTCTTCTTTCTTGTCTAGTTCTATTTGTAGTTTCTTGTTTTTATTATTTTCTCTTTTGATAACTTCTATGGCACACATTAATTTCTCTCGGTAGTCAACTTCCACCTCTTCAATTTCTTCTTCGACTTCTTCATATTCTTCATATTCTTCTTCGGAGTATTCTTTATCAGAGTCTTATACTGCCATGAATACAACTCTTTCTATCTCACTGTCACCAATTTCATCTTCATCTGATGATGAGATGTCTTCTTTGGTGCATAAGCTTTTCTTGAAAACTTTCTTTGTGGTTCTTTTTCCTTTATATGTTTGTTTTCCTTTTGAGTAACCTTCATCATTTCTCTTTTTCTTATAAGGACATTTGTTAGAAAAATGACCAATACCATCACAATTAAAACAAATTAAAGGAATCTTACCTCTATACCTACCGTTGGTTCCCTTGTTCAGTCTTTTGACAAAATTGGCCACTTCTTCATCATCTTCCGAGACGTCATTGTTGTTGCTATGTTCTTCTTTTTTCCTTCACATTTGCTTTGAATTTTCGGATGATTTGAAGGTTTCTTATTTTATATTTGGATTTTCCTGTTCAGTTCTCATTTCATATGATATGAATATTCCATGTAATCCATCCATCCTTATTGAGTTTAGATCTGATCTTTCTTCTAGTGCTGATATCTTAGGGTCAAATCTCATAGGAAGATATCTTAGTACTATTTGAACAATTACATATTCTTTGATTTCTTCTCCCAATCCTATGATTTCATTTACTGTTTCATAAACTCGTAAAAAGTAAGCTACAATATTCTCATCTTCCTTCATATTAAGTTGTTCGAACTGACCTCTGTAAGTTTGAAGCTTTGCTGCTTTGATTTTGGAATCTCCTTCATAAATATTTTGAAGTTTGTCCCAAATCTCTTTAGCGGATTTACAATGTGAAACTTTGGTGAATACCATTTCACTAAGACCATTCAGAAGTGCACTTTTGTATTTGGAATTATTCTGACTGAGTTTCATTGCTTTGCCATTTGTTGGCGGAACTGTTGGTGTTGTTTATCCATCTACAATTGATTGCCAAATTTCAAATCCTTGTGCTTGTATATATGTTTTCATTCTTATGCTCCAAAATGCATACTTATGTTCATTGAACCGTGGTATTCCATTTTATAAAAGTTTTTGTTCTTCATGATCTACCTTTCAATGGTTAAACTGATTTCTGAAGGAACCTGCTCTGATACCAATTGTTGGATTACTAAGAGGGGGTGAATCAGTAATAGAGAAATATAATCATTTTTAACCATATAATCTAAGTGTTATATCAATGTAGCATTATCATCCAATAACTGTAGAGTAAATAAGAAATGAAAAAATGAACAATCATAGACATACACAATACACCAGTGTTTTACGTGGAAACCCAAAGTGGGAGAAAACCACAGAATGATTTTTCTTATATGTATTGAAGAATTACATTCATTGGAAGCACCAACTTCCTTTGTTTTCCAGCTGCAACTTGAAGGAGGCTCCAACTCCCTTGTTTCTTAGGCTACAACCTAAAGGAAGCTCCAACGCCCCTATTCTCTACTACAACCAGAAGGAGGATACACCCCCCCTATGTTCTCTGGCTACAACCGGAAGGTGGCTACAACCACCTGTCCTTGCCCCGTCCAACTGCCCTGAAGTAGAAGTAGAATGATGGAACCACTGCCACACTATCACTGTGAGATATAATGCTGTAAACCTGTACCGGTAAACCTGAACCACGCATAAACATGTACCTTAACCTGTAATCAACCTATACCATAAAATGTGCATCAACCATGCACCAACATGTACCATAAACAAGTGCATCCAACCATGTACCAAGTATGTACCAATCATGTGTCAACTATTCATCAACTATGACTCATCAATATGTACCAACATCATCAACTATACACCTCATGTATGTGCCAACAAATCAACTACTTGTCTCAACCATGTACTCAACATGTACCTCAACCAAAATCCCTCATCAATATCATCATCCAAATATTATTTGTAACTCTGTAATAGACCTGGTGTATATGATAACATACTTGGAAACCTTCCTTAACTTTAACAACAAGAGACTATCATTTTCATCAAACTTTTCTTTAGTCTCACATGACTAGTTTTGGATTAGTCAACAACCCTAACTTGAAATAATAATAACTATGTACCTGTAATGAATAAAGATTTTAAAATGATACACAATGTTATTCAGTGTGTTTTATGCAATTCCTTCAGGTGTCACTACTTGGAACCTCTCAGAAAAGGATTTATAGCAAAAATGGCATACCTTGTTGAATTTTGGCTTATTATAGAGAGAGACCTTGTAGAGCGTGCCCCACACAGAATGTTTGTTAAATGGATCTGAAAATGTTACACAAAATACTATAGACTATACTCTAACCAACAAATTTGGTCTTACTAAATTTGGATCTATTATGAAGAAGTTATGACATTTTTACCTGAAACACCTTAGAAAGCATCATCAAAAGAATTTATCCTCCCTTGAATTCCAGCCTTCTTTTGTTCACCTTTCCTCTAAAATTCAACTTATATATCCTTTGGTTACCTCAGCCACCTATAGATATTCAATATGCTCAAGTGTGATATAAAATGAGAGAGCCTTGCCTCTTATTTATACTCCCCATCTTCTAGGTCACTTAACCCATTTCTAGGTCACTTAACCTATTTCTAGATCACTTAACCCATTTCCAGGTCACTTAACCCATTTATAGGTCACTTAACCTATTTTCCTCATTTTTAAGGTTAACCACTTTCCATAATTAGAAAGTTCTCCATTACTTTATCATTTAAATATTCCTCCTTGACTTTGTCACCCCACTTTATCATTTAAATAATCTTCTTTGATTTTGTCACTTCACTTTATTATTTAAATAATCCTTCTTGACTTTGTCACTTTATTTTATCATTCAAATAACATTTTCTTCCTTGCAAACTCTTTGAATTTTTTGACCTTTTGGGGCTTCAAGCCAACATATGAGGGTCCTCCAAATTCGTAAGGCCATAACTCTCAAACCGTGAGGAGTTATGTGATGTTCCACATACCACTAGAAATGGAATGACATGTATTATCTATATAGAATAGTATTACCTTAAAAGATATTAAAACTCATACCATTATACATGAAACAACCTTGGGTCCATTACCCAAACCTTTGTGCTACTAGAATTTCTTCAAGGGTTGACATTCATGACAACCAACCTTAATCAACAAGAACTCCTGGAAAGTGAAACCCTATTTTTCACCGGTACCAGAAGTACCAGAAAACCAGAAGCACCAGAAAACCAGAAGCACCAGAAAACCAGAAGTACCAGAAAACCATAAGTACCAGTCTAGAAATCTGCTAGTCAAGTTTGAAGGGGAAAAATTTGGATTTTCTGAAATCTAACTGCACCAGGCTACTCGCCTCTGCCAAGTGCATGTCTTGGTAAGTTCAAAATTCAATTCCGAGCATTTTCATTTTTAGGTAATTTTCCTAGCTCCAGGTAAAGATGTTTGCAAGCACTAAGCTTGTTGAAAAGCTAGAAGGTGTGGAAAATTTTGTGCCTGGAAGTATAGGATTGCACTCATTCTTGAAGAGAATGACCTAGCAAGATTCATTAAAGAAGATGTACCAGTACCTGTCGGTGCTACAACTAAAGAAAAACACCAAAAGGACACAGTTAGGGCCAAAGGAATCATTGCCAATTCTATTAAAGATCACTTGATTCCTCAAGTGGATTCAAAGAAGACTCCAAAATAATTGTTTGATACCCTAACCAAATTATATTAAGGAAGGAACATCAATTTGAAGATGAATCTAAGAACTCAACTCAAAAGTAAAAGGATGCAGAAAGGAGAAACAATTCAGGAATATTTCTCTAGAATATCACAATTCAAAGAACAACTAGAAGCAATTTAAGATACCATATATGAAGACATAATTATAATGAAAACCCTTAATGGTCTCACAAAACCTTGGGATGCATTCATCCAAACTATTTGTGCCAGAAAGGAGAAACTACACTTCGACAGTCTTTGGGAAGAATGTGTTCAAGAAGAATTAAGAGTAGCTAACTGAGAAGCATTGCTATTAAGAGATGAAGATCAATCCCTAAATACTCATGCTAAAGGAGGAATAAATATATCTTACTTCCAGAAAGAAACTCATAAGGAGTCTCAACTCCAAAACAAATTCATACATAAATAATCTCACCCTCCAAGGAGATTCCAAAAGTTTCAGAAAGGTAAAAGAAGAGAAAAATATTTCTCATCCTACCAATGTTACCATTGTGACAAGATGGGACATATTTCTAATAATTGTCCAACTAGACAAGAATAATACAAGAAGAGAAACACGAGGCACCATGCCCATGCAGTTGAAGATGAAGAGCCACCCATGAAGATGATAAAATAACATATTGAAGACTATGTCTTAATCTCTGCCCTCTCAGGATCAGTTTCACCAGGTGAGGACACTTGGCTCATAGACAATGGTGCTTCCAAGCACATGATAGGTCAAAGAGACATTCTATATTTCCTTATAGAAAATAAGTTTCCCTAGAAAGTCACACTTGGAGATGACTATCAATACCCTATCAAAGGAGTAGGGGAATCACATTACAAGCTTGATTCAGGGACCCCAATAAAGATGAAGGATGTACTATATGTACCAGGTTTGACGATGAACTTACTTTCTATTTCAGCTTTAGAGAAGAAAGGCTTCAGAGTTGCCTTGATAGATGGAGAAGTTCTTATGTGGTCCAAAGGAAAAACCATGGAAGAAGAAATTGTTATTGGAAAAGAAGAAGGTGGCTTGTATAAGCTAAAGGGTCACTCAAAAGCAGCCATGACCCATTCCATTGAGAATCCATGTGAACTTTGGCATAGAATATTATCCCACATCAACTACAAGGCATTACCATATGTAAGAAAGGTAGTCACATGTCTACCATAATTCAAGGTTGACCATGAAGGTGTGTGCAATGGATGTCCACAAGGAAAGAACATCAAGAACACTTTCCCGAAGAGAGACAGTAAAGCAGAAGGAGTCCTAGAGCTCATTCACTCATATGTGTGTGGCCCAATGCAAGCAAACTCCATCAATGGGTATGTATACTATGTATCTTTTATTGATGACTATTCTCGTAAAACCTGGGTTTAGTTTTTGAAATCAAAATATGAAGTGTTAAGTGAATTCAAGGAATTCAAAGCCTTGATATAGAATATTTCTGAAAGAAAGATCAAGATACTCAGGTCTAATAATGGAGGAGAATATACCTCAAAAGAGTTTGAAAACTTTTGCAAAGATGTCGGGATCAAGAGCGATCTCACCACTCCATAAAATCCTCAACAAAATGGTAGCAGAAAGAAAGAAAATAACTATAATGGAAGCAGTGAAGACCATGATCCATGATCAAGATCTTCCAATGCACTTATGGGAAGAAGCAACAAAAATAATAGTATATGTACAAAACAAATTTTCCCATAGTGCACTTGGGTTCAATACCCCTGAAGATATATTCTCCAGAAAGAAGCCATAAGTAAGCCATCTCAAAATATTTGGTTGCCCAGTATTTGTGCACATTCCAAAAGAGAAGAGAACCAAGTTGGACCCTTCAGGAAATAAAGGAATATTTGTTGGATACTGTGAGGTATCCAAGGCCTTCATAATTTATATACCAGGTTACCATCATATTGATATCAGTAGGGATGTAACCTTTGATGAAGATGCAACACTCAAGAAATCAAGAAGATTCCAACTTGAAGAAGTATATGAAGAAGAACCCGTGGCTCCCAGAGTTGCAGAACTAGTGAGGGAAGTCATAACTTCCCCTGATGAGGAGATTCTAGAATAATGTGACATAATAGAATCTCAAGAACCTCCCCATATGACGATCTCCCACAAGAGAAAGCAAGCCTGGGCAAATGAACTTATTCAAGATGGAGAGAAGTATGGTGCCCCCGAAGGAACAATGAGACAAGTGAAGAAACCCAATCCATTCTCCAATTATATTCTTTTGATGTGTGATATCTTAGAGAAGGACCCTACTTGCTTTGAAGAATATATTAAGAAGAAAGAATGGGAAGATTCCATGACAAAAGAATACCAATCCATTATAAATAATGATGTAGGGGAAATAGTTCCCAGACCGAAGAGCAAGGATGCGATATCTTCCAAATGGATTTTCAAAATAAAACATGTTGTTGATGGAAGTATTGAGAAATATAAAGCAAGTTTTGTTGCTCGTGGCTTTTCTCAAAAGGAAGGCATTGACTATGAAGAGACGTTTGCTCCTATAGCTAGATAAACTTCAATCAGAACCATCATAGTTCTTGCAGCTAAGATGAAGTGGAAGTTACACTAGATAGACGTGAAAACAACTTTCTTAAATGGTGTCATTGAAGAAGAAGTGTTTATAGAACAACCTCAAGGATTTGAAGTTGAATACATGAATACTCATGTCTGAAATTTGAAGAAGGATCTATACGGATTGAAGCAAGCTCCTAGAGCTTGGTATGGAAGGATTGACAGTTTCCTGACGAGCTTGGGATTTACCAAGAGTAAAGTTGATTCTAACCTTTACTTCAAGGTTATGAATGATGATCCTGTTATATTGTTGTTGTATGTGGATGACTTATTTTTAATTGGAGAAGAAAATGTCATCACTGATTGTAAGAAGAATATTTATACAAAATTCGAGATGAAAGACCTTGGCCTAATGCACTATTTGTTAGGTGTTGAGGTCTGGTAGAGCCCATAGAAGATATTCCTTAACTAAGGGAAGTATGCAGTTGAAATACTGAAGAGATTTGATATGTTGGAGTGCAAATCCATGAATACACCCATGGAAACAAAGTTGAAGCTCTTGGTTGACACTTCGTTAGAATTGACTGATGTTACGTTGTACAAATAGATCATTGGGTCGTTGATGTATCTGACGACCACTAGGCCAGATATATGTTTTGTTGTGAACACCTTGAGTTAGTTTCTGGTAGAGCCCAGACGTGTTCACCTGGTTGCTGCAAAACATGTGATGAGGTACCTTAAGGGTACATTAGATTATGGTCTCAGTTATAATGGATACCATGACTTCAGACTGAGTGTTTATACCAATTCAGATTGGGTTGGAAGTGTCTCTGACAGAAAGAGAACTTCAGGATGTTGTTTCAGTCTGGGGCCATCCATGATCTCATGGCACAATGGGAAGAAATCAAGCATTTCTCTCAGCATGACAGAAGCATAATACATTGTTGCATGCTTCTCCAGTTGTGAATCCATATGGCTTCGGAAGTTGTTGACAACTCTGTTCGATATGAAGATGGAAGCAACCATGATCCTATGTGATAACCAAACTTGCATAAATATGACAGAGAACCCTGTGTTCCATGGCAAGTCAAAACACATAGAGATCCGATATCATTACATCTGTGATATGATGTAGAGAGGAGCCATAAAGCTCCAACATGTTCACACGGATGAACATGTTGTTGATGTGTTAACCAAGCCTCTATCTCGTGTAAAGTTTGAGAACTTTTGAGATAATCTTGGTGTAGTCCGAAAGGACCTCCCTTAAAAGGGGGAGTAGTGTTGTGATGCCAGCCTAGTGCTGAATATTTCTAGCTTTGTGCTGATGTTGTTGTGATGTCAGCCTCGTGTTGTGATGTCAACCTAGTGTTGAATATTTCCATCTTTGTGCTGAATATTTCCAGCTTCGTGCTGATGTTGTTGAGATTCCAGCTTCGTGCTAAAGATTTCCAGCTTCGTGCTGATGTTGTTGAGATGCCAGCTTCGTGCTAAAGATTTCCAGCCTAGTGTTGATGTTGATGATACTCCATCCTTCGTGCTGTGATGTTGTTGTTGTTGATGATGCTCCATCCCTTGTGCTGTGATATTGATGTTGTTGACATTGTATCAATCTTGTGTTGTTATTGATGATGATGTATTAGTCTTATACTAATCCATGTGATGCAGATGATGATGATGCCATTCCAGCTCCATGTTGTGAATGATGATATTGATGATGAGAAAAACTTCTGATGATTTATAGATATGTCAGTCAGTGTTCCAGATGTTGTTGATGTTGCTGCCCTCTCTCTCTCTCTTGATGTTGTAGAATTCCCTTTTTATTAAGAGGGAGTGTTGAAATATTGTATCTACAAAGAGTATTCTATTTATTATTCATTAGATCAATCCCCTTTTGTGGATTTATCATGTCAGGCATTGTAATTGACCAAATCCCCTTTTGCGGATTGGTCAAACCCTAATTTTATTATGCAAATTGAGAAGTCGGCCCCTAATCTAATTAAAGTGGTTTTAACCACTCAGAAAGAAAAGTCGGCCCTACCCAGCGAAGATACACCTTTTCAGCACCTGCCAGTTTGTATAAATAAACGAAGCCAATGACTCATTTTCTCATTCACTCAGCTCACTCATCTAGTGCACAAGTATTGAAGGAAGTTGCAGTTACTAGTTGCCGGAAGAAGGAAGAGAGAGAGGCACATTGCTTAGTAGAGGATATTCTCTAGTGTTTGTTTTATTGTCTTGGCATTGTATTGGCTATCTATATTAAGGAAATTTTTGCTGGGTTTTCTTCCTCATGAGGGTTTCCCAAGATAAATGTTATGTATCTTGTGATTGTGTTTATCTCAATGATCCTATCTATGCTATGGTTATCTAGTAAATTGAAAAGAAACCTAATAATAGCTTAAACCTTAACAACAGGACCATTAGGTCATCCTATTGACCATCCTGCGAGACAAATGATCAATATCGCTACCACTTCAGGACAAGTTATGAGTGAAATAGGAGTCGTGTTACCTAGTCATTTGCAAAGTACCCTAACGGTTACACCTATCATCCCTCTTGAAGCAACAACTTCATATACTCCACAAAATCTCATTGGGATACCTTCACATCAAAGAATGAAAAGCCCTGCCATACAACAAAAATCAACTGTGGGGCAAATCCCTACTGGGGGAAACCCTCTTTCAGTGGACAAATATTGATTGGAGGGAAACCCTCGTTCAATGGAAAAATATCTACCTGTGGGAAACCTTCCTTCAGTGGAAAAATTTTGACTGGGGGGGAACCCCCTTTTACCAGACAAATCCCAATTGCTACCTAACTAATGATAGGGGGACAATTCAAACCTCCATTTACCGAAAACCCGCAATAGTCCTGAGGACCACCCCAAGGAAAAATTTTTCATCAACCACATCAGGGATGATCATCAAACCCCAACCCACAGGGAGGAACCTTAAATCCCAATCCTTCTACATTATATTCTAGACAACCCTTCCCAGGTGTCCTGAATCCCACTTGGGGTCCTCAAGGTTAACCATCCTTTCTTCCCCAAGGGAAAATTCCTTACCCTCCTCAAGTTCAACCTAGTTACCCTCCTCCAGGGAAACCTAGTTACCCACCTCAAATTAAAGCTAAATATCCTCCCCTGGGTTACACTGGTTATCCCCCCCATGGCCAAATGGTTTTTCCTTCTCCTTTTATGCAAATTCATCAACAAATGAATCCTACTTTTGCTAGTCAAAATCCACAACAACAACATATGGGAGGACCTGCTTGATACAACTATTCACCACAACCAGTTTATGGTCCTACTGGTGTTCCTATGCCACAACAGTATCATCCTCAACCTAATCGAAAATTACCATTCTTAACCACTTTAGATCTACCATATTTTTCAAGATTAACAAACAATCCCATATTACACTCCCATTTTTGGCTAGTCATTCAAGCCAAATTACCTCTGATATTCCAAAATTTGACGGTAAAGCTGGAGAAGACCCTAATAATCACGTCATGACTTTTCATCTGTGGTGTTCATAAAACTCACTAATGAATGATTCTATCCGTTTACGTCTTTTCCAATGTACACTTACAGGTTCAACGACTAAATGGTACATTGAGCTACAACGCATAAATTTTCAAGATTTTAATTCACTTTCCATGGATTTCCTCACCCACTTCCAATTTCCCATCCAATACGAAACCAACACGGAACATTTGACCTCCCTTCATTAGACTAATTCCGTACATATTTCTAATCATATTCATGAATGGAGACAACGACGACGATTGATCAAAGCAACCATTCAAGACCAATTGTTGGTTGAATGCTTCACCAAATCTCTATTACCTCCTATTGCTTGTGACATAGCCATGGGTGGTGTAGTCACAGAAGAGGAAGCCATTGTTTGTTCCCAGTATTTGGATTTGGTTTGTTCCCAATCTGGTACTTTGTATGAATTCATCCCAAACGCTCCCCGCACATCAAAAACTCCATCAAAACCATCCTCCACCACTCATTCGGATGGAGTTATCGGTTATGTTAAAACCCAGTCTGGTTCATAGCCGATTGGCACAACCAATCATTCAATACCTGCCCCAACTACTAGTCAAACTTTATTCTCATCAAACTCTACCCCTACTCAAGTATCCGAAGTGAATTCAGTCCAATCTGCTTCTCCACAACCATTAGGGGGTTAAAATAAAACTAAGAATAAACCCAAGAAAAATAATAATCAAACTGAAAATACAAAAACACAAACACAACCACCTGCTACTAACAAGCAACCATAGCGCAAACTGAAATTTCCATGTCTCATTTGTGCTGAAGATCACTACACATGAGACTTTCCCCATCATGAAGAAGTTGCTAAACTTTTTAAAGGAAATTCTCAACCCACTGTATTGACACATCCTTTTCCACAACAATAATCACTAGTTGCACAAAATCCTGCACCTCCGCAAGGAGGCAACCCAGGTCATCCTCCTAACGAGGATGCTTCATCGAGTGCACACATTTATATGTTTAATGGTGTATATTTGACCACTCACACTACGACATATGACACACCACCAGGTAAACCCAGTAAGGAAAATGTAACTAATGGGACTGTACCGGATCCACCTTCCACTTAAGTTACTCCTCCGTCTAGACCTCTCCAGATTGAGAAACCAAGTTTTGACTCTATCTTACGCCCACCCAAGAGAAAAATCATAAATTCAACCTTTAATCCTAACTCTCATGTTTCTCAAAACTACAACATTGTTGAATATTTGGCCCAATAACCTTGCACCATGTTAGCTCTCGAAGTTTTACAACACTACCCTATCCAACGTAGAACTTTGTTGGCATCCATCGAAGCTATAGATCTTGAGTCATCCAATCTGGATAATTTTAAATCATGAATCTCTCACCAACTTGCTTTCCAAATTGATGTTGTTGTCCATGTTGGAACACATGTAATTTTTCAGGTACTCCTTTTATCAAAAGGTTGGAGCCGCCTACTTTCTAAATAGCAAGGCGATACACATAAGCCTTAAAAAAATCAGATTTTGGGATTTCGTAGATATTACGGTTATACATATCAAAGCTCTCAATGTCCTGACACGCAAAATAGTGGATTTGTTTTAAGTTGATCACGATTATCAAACCGTTAAGCAAGGATTATCACTTTTAATACAAGGTGATTTCACGTTTCGGGAGTCACACCTTGAATGCCCTTCAATTTCCCGATGTGCGAAGTTGCGAAGTCAACTTAAAATAAATCTGGTTAATCACAAGAATAATGTTAATTAAGCCTTAGTTAATCGTTATCACGATCTCACGACTCGACAGTTTTTACCTCAAAGCAACATGTTTGTAACCCTGATACCTGAGGTTGCGAATTTTGTTAATTGATCATGGTTAATTAAAAACCTAAGTCTAATCACAGTTAGTCAACCAAATCGCAATATCACAGATTCAGGGTTCATGATCAAAGGCTAAGAGTAAAATCATCCGAGACTGCGAACTCTAAGAAAGGGATTAAGGAATAATCAAACTTAATTAAAGGATTAAACTGGATCAATCAATACCTTAAATAATTTTTAACCCATACAATTTACGGACAAAGAATTAAACGTTTCTGCGATCTTCCCAAGTCTCGAATTATCAAACATTTACGACATTTATAAGAAAATTAATGAAATGATTGATAGTAAGATCCTGTTTTATCTCCAAATCTTTCTATTAAATGATTTAAATGCTCTGTCAGCAAGGACTTGCACAGACTTGAGTGCTCAAAACGGAAGGTTTTCCGTCATTATTTTAAATTTTCTTCTAGTTTTCACAAAGCCCGTTTACTGAGATAACCTTTGTTTGTGTTTTCATTTTCTGTGACAGGAGACCTAATCACAAGGTTCTATATCATGGTTCTATGGAAAACTCCCAAGACAACTGGAAAGAATTCAGGCCAAGGTTCAGATATTATTTCTAATACCTCGCCTAGAAACATCAACACTGTCAAAACATGGACACATGTCTCCAACGTTTTGCAATTCGAGCTGGTAAATTGTCCAGGCGATTCCAGCGATAATGAAAAAGATGACTTATCCAACAAATACAAAGTTTTCGCTCAATCAGAGATACACAAGATAGCAGCAAGGTTGTGATTCTTTCCCTATTATGATATGATCAAATGGGCACTGGACCATGTAGATATCTCGACTAGGACGATATTCAACAAGCAGAAGGTGGCAATTGGGACATTTAGGCCAGAGCATTTGCATGCAATGTACAAGTTATCTCCCACACCAATATTTACTCACAACGCTGAATTCTTAGAGGGTTTCAAAAAGAAAGAATGTGAGAAATTTGGGAAAATCTTATCTGACCTGATCAAAGACTGGTGTTTGCACCTAACGAAATTCAGAGCCGATTCCAATGGAATTTATTCAATCTTATCATTAGAGCCACAATTCATTTATATAGCGATGATGGTTTGCATACTATATGGGAAGGAGGACACCGCTCACTTATTTCTCCCATGGGTACCACTTATTCACACAGTAGCTGAGAGATTCTCTTTCGACTGGGCCAAATTGTTGTCGGATAGTCTTGCCAGTCAAATTACAGAATATCGAGCACAAAAGGCGAGCGAGAAAGTATCTTCATTTTTCATGTATGCTTACATTATGGATGCTATTTGCATCATGACACATTTCCCATTAATGAGTTGGCACTGGAATCCAAATAATGTAGAGCTTATTCATGTGTACCACTCAAAACTCTGGGAAGATAAAGCCAAAGAATTCGTCTATGAGATTTTCAACTGGGTAATGGTACCAATGCATGTCTCTATCTTCGGCCATCTGCCTCCCAGGATTTCAGATAAAATCATGGACAACCTAAGTAGCATGGCAGATTGGTATATAGAAGCAGAGTTTTCGTATCTTAGGGTTTTTGGTAGCTCTGTTCCCCCATATGCCCTGCCGCTATTCTTGCCAGATAAGCTAGTGTGTCACAAGATCGCCAGGCAAACTGTGCTCGGTGGGATAAGAAAAGAGCTCAAAGGAGTTCAGAAGAAGGTATGGCCACCCTTCCCCATTCACATTGGTACATATTCTTTATTAGATTTCAGTCATGCCAAAGCGGAGGCCGCGGACTTGGAGGAAATGAAATTAGTAGACATTGATTTTAAGAAACATGACCCTAATAAGGTTGTGAGTAATCACATGGCGAGTTGTGGTGTAAAAAGATATGAGCACAAATACTCACCTCATGATGAAGTCTTTCGAGGAGTGAGGTCCTACTTAGAAGTCTTAAGTCAGATTCAAGCTCTGTTGCCCCGGAGATATGGCTGATTTCTATAAATTCTAGGAGCACCGGAGAAGTTGCCTCCCCAAATTTTTACAAGGCAAAACCTCAAAAACTTCAGGTACACAGCAAGTTGAAGCTAAAGGTTCAATGGACACAAACCCTAGAAAACAAGAGACTCGGGAAACGACAGAAGAAACCTAGACCTTGAATTAGGAAGCCGAGATCCCCAATCAAGAAGAAGGAAACCCACAGATAGTTACATCAGGTAAACATGTCAAAGGTCAAGAAGAGATACCCCCGAACAGAGTAGGTGACACACCATTGCTTACATCAAGTGAGCTGGCCACAGATGCTACCATGAAACAATCATACAAGGAAATCGACAGCCCCATCACATCCATCACACCCTTATAATTTACAAAGGGGAACCCCGATGCAGAGATAATATTCAAAGAAGATATAAAACCTATCTCTCTAGAAGAATTGCCTCCTAACGACTTCTTTTTTAGCAAGATAAGGAAGGTCGTGGTGAAGCAAGAAACATACCAAAGAGCGGGCGCAACAGTTAAAAAATACAAAATTTTAACGGATGGAGAAGCCTTGGAAGAGGAAGAATTCACCGATGAGATAGCAGGAACATTGGGGGATTATGAAACAGCCAACCAATATTCAGTTGGAACCTTGAAGGGACGGTTGAAACAAAAGAACCTGTTAATTGAAAAATTGCAGGCTCGGATAACAACAGTAGAGGCAAATGCCAAGAACGAGGCAAACATAGATTTCGAGCAAGCTAGAGTAGTTGATCAATAGGAAATCGAACAACTCAAATCCGATCTCGAGCAGATGCATCAGTCGACACAAATAAGCCAAACATAGGTAAATCAATAGGAGGATTTAATAAAACAGCTGCAAGCTAAATTAATTTCTGTTGAAAGCCAGGTCATAGACATAACGATATTCCAATCCCAAGCCACGAAAATATGAAGGAAGGTAGAAGTGGCTCAACAGGATCTACTTGCTAAAGTAGAAACCATCCAGAATCATTTCTAGACAATAGAACAAGTGCTAAAGGATATCTCCTATAGAGAAATAGAAGTTGAGGCGGCTCGGGTTGCTTTCTAGGAGGTTGTTATAGCAACAAATAAAGAAGAATTGGTCATTAGTTCTAGATTGTCCATTCCAGAGCAAACCAGAGGTAACATCTTTCTGAAGGTGTGGGAGCATAATATATCTGAGAACAAAAAAAAGGCTAAAGAGATAAGAGATTCTTGTGAAGAAACATTCGGCTTGATAAATAAAAATTTGTTAGATCTCGATAAAGAAAGTAGTGCTGGAACACTGGGAAAAATTGACATAGCCAAACATCTACTTGACATCAAGGAAAATGTGGAAAAAGAACAAGTTGAATTATCCCAGATAAGTCAGGTCGATATTTTCCAAGTGGATAAATGGTTAATAAATCCAAGCTTACAATTATATTCCATCATCACAGAAGACTGACAAGTAGGGAAAAGATTGCCACAGTTGGCAAAGAATTGTTACACTTTCGAGGTGAACAACCAAACAAAACCTTCCAAGTTGATAGCCTAGTTGATAGAAATGTGTGTCACTTGTATTAAACAAGGGAAAGAGCAGACTTATGGAGGCAAATAGTAACATATGTTTATTCCATCCTATTTTTGGAGCTAGAGAACAAAGAAAAGAAGATGCCCCGCCTGCATGGAGGAAGACAAGGGACCGGGAAGTGAAACGCTTCATTTTTTCATTTGTAACCGAAACTTTCAGAATGATATAGAATTCGAAGCATTTTAATCTTGTATAAATATACATTTTGAAAATAGAACAAGGGATTTTTTCTTTTGGGTCAGATTGTAACAGAGAAATTTTTCCTTCGCCAGAATTAATAAAAGAGCAATTGAAGACTCCATAGTCCGTCAAGACTGAGTTATGTGTTTCCTTTGTTATTTTGTATTTAGCATCATTTCCTTTATATATCTTTGATGAATGCTTAGCTGAAATTTAGTACAACCTCTACTCTGGTGATCATCTATTTTAGTCATCTAATCATTTACAACTTTTCCTCTGTATCAACTATCAATAGGTACAAGACCTGTGAATTACTTAGATTTCTATATCTTATGCTTCATTAAAGTTTTTCCTGTCTATTTTCTTCTTCTATCGCGAGGTGAGATTCTTCTTTGATGGATGCCTCACATTGTTCAACAACTTTATGTTTTCTTTTATTTCATGCATGATTTTCAAGGTTAACTCAGATACAGAAAATGACCTTTGATTTTGTTATACGATTAATTCGAAGTTTTGGGAATTTTTCTCATACAATCTAAAATAGAATCAACAACCTAAAAAGAAACATCCCTTAAATTTATGTTCCTCCATGACTATGCCTGCTACAAGACAACCCAATATCGAACCCGGTCTCACAGATCAAACCAGCATCGCTTTAAACCTGTTTGACACCATCCTGAAAACTTCCACCACCCAGGTCGAACTCGAGCGTTCATGGGCAACCATTGAACGAGACATAGGCATTCAGGAACAATTGGAAGCTAGACATAGGCAACTTAGAAATCGGCCTTAGCTTCTTTTCCTAGAGTTATTTTCTTCCTCTTTTATCATTTACCCTCTCTTTGGATGCCTAGACTCTATACTTTATAGCCTTAAGTACAGACTCTGGAACAACAGTCCATAATCAACATATTCATCGAACGATCTTGGATGAGGGAGAATCAACATGTGTCATGTCCTTATCTTGCTGGAAAGGCCTTAAATCACCTGGTCTTAATCAATCTCCCACCATGTTAAAAGCATTTGATGGAAGAGGTTTCTGACCTCATGGATTATTACAATCCTTAGTCCTTCAATTGGGGGGAAAAAATGTTTCCGTCAATGTAGAATTAGTCAACGCTCCCCTTGATTATAACTTGTTTCTAGGAATAAGTTGGTTTTATGTTATGAATGTTGTCGCTTCATTAGTTTTTTGATGTCTCCAATTCCCTCATGAAGGTAAAACTGTGACCATTGATCAATTAGATTACTACACCCCTGATGCTCGCACTCAAACAACCAACAATACTCCATTTTTGGGGTACTCAAAGATTACTTATGAAAGTGTTGGGGTAGGTCTATTGAAAGATTATTTTCTCATGGTTACTTTCCCTACACCTCTTCCTCCAACCACACAACATATCACAACAATTAATATGATTTCGACTATGTCACATCAATCCCTCGAATCATATGATCCATGGATCGTACCTATTCCCTAGAATTTGATACACTAGGTGACACTATGCCACTTAGTCCTGCATAGGCTGAGTACGATGTCATTTCGTCTACCTCTCCTTCACCGGACGACCAACATTTGTTGACATCTACTTCATATTTTCTACTATCTTGGTTATATTCCCTATCCTCCACTTTCTAGTACATCCTACAAAATTTTCCATCGGATGAATCCATTATGGAAATTCTTATCATCGAGGAGGCACCTTGGGATGGCAACCACCATTGATCATCCTTTCTTCCCAGTTTGGATGATATTGAGAAAGATATTTCATCTATATTTCCTACCGATATTATCGAAACTCCCCAATCTTTGATACTCACTCAAGATACCACCTCTGAGGGGAATTTGGGAAATATCTCTCAAACAATCAGTGTTGACATATCCATAAAAGAAGGTATTGTGGAAAACATACAACTAGGTGCTAGTTGTTCAACTGAAGATATTGCAACTTACATTGCTTTGTTTAACGAATTCCATGACATATTCACTTGAATCTATGAAGAAATGTCATGGAGCGATCCTTCAATCATTGTGCATGAAATCAAAACTTACCCAGGAGTCAAACCTGTGAGACAAAAACTTTGCCTACTTCATCCCAAGAAGACTGCAGCAATCAAGGCAGAAGTATAAAAGTTATTAAAGTATGGTTTTATTTATCATGTACCTCTGACCGAATGGGTTTCCAACATTGTTTCGGTCACCAAGAAACAAGGGACAATTCATGTTTTTATCGATTATCGAGATTGACATAAGGCTTTTCTGAAGGAAAATTACCCTACACCCTTTATCAACCAAATTATCGATAATTGCGTCATAAGTGTCATTTTCTATTTTATCGATAGCATTTTTGGATATAACCATATTGTCATTTTACCTGTTGATCAACACAAAACATCCTTCATCTTCCTGGGGGGGACTTTGTCCTATCGAAAATTACCTTTTGGCCTTAAAAACGTTGGAGCCACATTTCAGTGGGTTATGTTGTATGCGTTCCACGACATCAAACATATTGTTGAACCTTATCTCGATGACTTTCCAACTCACTCACCTCATCGAAAAGATCATATTGGTCATCTAAGGGAAATATTTCTTAGATGCAGGTTTTACAACATACGTAACCAACATAAATGATTTTTTGTTGTTGAATTAGGGAGACTCCTCGGCTTCATAGTATCCAAAGATGGGATTAGGGTGGATCATTTACAAGTCAAATCCATTCTCTCTTTACCCCCCCCAACAATCTTACCCAACTGCAAAGTTTTTAAGGGAAGGAAAACTTTCTACGTCGTTTTATATGCAATTATGACGAAATTACTAAAGGATTCATGAGATTGCTGCAGAAATATGCCCCTTTCATCTGGGATGCAACTTCTCAACACTCATTTGATGATCTGAAGCATGATTTAACGAATACATCGTTTTTGCATCCACCCAACTATGTGAAAGATTACATCCTTTTTTTGCTTCCACTATTTCTATGGTGTTAGTACAAGAGGATGATGACGGTGTCGAACATGTGATCTACTATTTAAGTAAGAGCATTTTAGGTCATGAACTCCATTATTCACATGTCAAAAAGTTGGCTTTGGCAACAATTATTGTCGTCCAAATATTTCGTCACTATATTTTTCTTCGCACTACCACAGTCATTGTTGAATCGAACCCCGTGTACCACATCTTGACTTGTCAAGTACTTGGGGAAAAATATTCAAAATGGATTGTCATTATCCAAGAATTTGATCTCAAGTTTGCCAAATCCAAAGCTAAGAAATCATTGGTTTTTACGGATTTAATTTGTGATATTCCCCATATTGATGAGAATAATGAGCCCAGTGATTCCCTTCCCGATGAATCATTGTTCCTCATTAGTACGTCTGATCCTTGGTATGGAGACATTCTTCTCTATCTCCAGATCCAACGCTTCCGGCCAGGAATTTCACGTGATGAACGATGTCACATTAGACACCATTCAAAGAACTACCTTATCATTGGCAACACTTTATACCACCGAGGTATTGACATTGTTTTATGACGTTTCTTAACCCATGAAGAGGTTGAACAAGTTTTAAATAATCTTGGAGCTCGTGGTAGTCATCTCTCTAGGATGGCTACATCCCAAAAAGTCTTACATGCCGATTATTTTTGGCCCTCCATATTCAAAGACTGCATTGAGGTCATTAAAAAATTCCCACCCTATCAGATATTTCAAAATAAATAGCGTACCCACTTAGCTCCACTTCATCCCATTGTCTCCATCGACCCCTTTTCCAAACGGGGTATTGATTCATGCAATGTAAGCCTACCTCAGTCGGGGGCACAATTAGATTATCATCGTCATCGATTATTTTACTAAATGGGCTAAGGCTATGCCTACATTTCTTAATAATGGCCGAACTACAACACTTTTTGTGTTTAATCACATCATCGCTCGCTTCGGAGTCCCACAAGCTATTGTAACCAATCATGGATCTCATTTCCAAAACCAAATGATGGGTGAATTTCACACCAAGTTAGGTTTTCTCCATGAACATTCATCCCCTTACTATCCTCGAGAAAATGGACAAGTTAAATCCATCAACAAAGTCCTAAAGATCATGCTTCAACGCATGGTGGGACTGAAAAAAACCTCTTGGAATTTGCAGCTCTTCACCGCACTCTGGGCTTATCGAACTTTAGTTAAAAACACCACTGGATTGACACCCTTCCAGTTGGTATATGGGTTAGAAGCAGTGTTACCAATTTAATGTGAGACTCCATCTTTGAAACTCACCATAGAACTCCTACCCCATACTTCCGTTGAATAAGAATGATTTTTATATCTAACAAAGTTGGATGAAACTTGTCGCAATGTTGCTCTCATCAACGAGACATATCAAAAACGTATCAAGACTCAATATGATAAATATGTCCAACCTCGTGCTTTCTAAAAAGGAGATCTAGTCCTGGTCTCTGACCAAGATCATGACAAACTTGGTGCAGGTAAGTTAGAACCTATGTGGCATGGGCCATACATCGTAAAATGAGTGTTACAGAGAGGTGCCTACGAGTTAGCAGATTATGATGGATTATGTCTTGGTGAGCCCCAAAATGGGCTTTACCTAAATAAGTACTATGCATAGAATATCTCACATGTGTGATTTGTACATTATTGTACTATATGTTTTTGGTTTGGTGTGTCTTTACTTTTGTGTGCACGAGTTTTTCCCCATTCTTTAAAGTTGCTTATACTTTTCTTTGTACTTGAATGTGTAGATTTCATCATCCTTTCCCATCTATTTCATATTTGTAGATGGCGTTAGTCGACATACCCAGAATATCACTTCTCTAGCTTGGGTCATTTACCACTCTAGCGAGTTAGTGAGTTCAAGAGGAATTTTCCCCAGATCTGTAACCAATAACATTTCATAATATCATGTTGTCATTGGACTTTTAACTGAAGCTTCTTATTTAGGCATATCTCAATTTATTATCAACCTTGAAACTCAACTCGTGGTTCGTCAACTAAACCATGAATACAATGTTCATAATCTAGTTTCGTTACGTCTCCATCTAAGGGTTTTTAGTCTCAAGAGATCTTTTGAATTTCTAGAATATACACATATATCGAGAGAACTTAATACGACAACATATTCGTTAGCAAATTATATGTTTTATTGGTATATTTCGCATAGATAAACATTTGGGAGAGGAAGCATGTAAATAAAAAACATCAAATAAAACAAAAAGTATAATGTAAGTAGCCACCACAAAACTCATATATATATATATATATATATATATATATATATATATATGCTTGTATATAAAGTAGAAAACGTTTTTTCAAAATATATCATCCAAAAAGTACATAGCAGGGAAAAATGTGGTCATTTATGCCCATAGTATCATCATAAAATACTAACGTGTCAAAAGACTCTACTTGTCTTCCTACACCACATTATGATCAACATAGCACACAATTACTCTCACCACTCGTCGTAGCAGATGACTAAGGCCTTCAGGCACCCCAACTGTATATCTTTGAAGATGTAAATGTACATCTCGTATCCTCATGGAAGAAACTCCCATGGTCAAACCACAGAGGTTCCTTTCCACCTCTCAAAGTCCTCCTACTTTGATGCCAACTTATGTTGCTTCCTGAGCATCTCCACAACGTCCTAGTGATGGAATCCCTACCAGACGTGACACGCCTCTGTTTGCATGATGAAAATAAACGACTTAGATTCCTCATCATACAACAATATATATATATATATATATATATATATATTGTTACAAGATTATGATCTTTCATACCTAATGCGTCCCACTGTGCCTCCTCGGGGATCACTAAATCTACGTTGCCCCTAAAGTCAACCCCAACATATGGGAAATCCTCTATAACCACGAGTTGTCTCCTCCACCATGCAAATAAGTAAGTGGAAAAATGGAAGGTTGAGGGTTCATTTCCCAATCTAGGTGAAAGACTCATCCACTGCTCCATATGGGGCTCATTCGTGGGGCGTGCTATCAATGCAACCTGTAGTTGCATCTATGGAAATCACTCTAGAAATAATAAAACTAAGAAATATATGTATCCAAATTGTTTCTTCCTACATGTTTGACACTTAGAGATCTTCTCTTTGATGTTCCTCAAAAACCCTGCACTCTAGTTAAAAATCTTCGGCTCCAAGCACTGAATAGAATATGATATCTGAGACTTGGAATCAAGGTGGGAACTGGTGCTTTCTGCCAGTTTTATGATAGTGAAGAGAATGAATTGTAGAGATATGTCCATCACATCTTTAATGACAATCTTTCCTCTTACCAAGCATGACCCTGGTACACAATATTGGGCAACATATGCCTCTGTCGACTATGGATTAGACTGATGCCTAGACAAAAGAATGGGGCTCCCCTCTTTGAGAGACCCATCAGAAAATACACGTCATCCATGTCGATCCCAAGCATGTGCAATCCTATCGAGAACACTTGCTCATTGTTGTCCCATAACTCGATCAGATACTCAAGTAAAAGGACTTATTTTCTCATATTTTGTAGCTTGAAGTACTTTATCAAGTCGTTGTTTCATAGAGCTTCCCTCGCTTGAGGGTATTGTAAGGCAACCATATCATCAAATTCATGTTCTCTTTCCTTCCATTCAATCATGATTGGCTAAGTGCAAACCTGAAAATTCACGAAAGAATCACATTAGCCAAGTTTTCAAGAAAAAGAATGGCCTTTTCACAACCTAAAAAACCAAAAAAAAATCAACTTTTTTACCAAACACTCCATGGAGGGAAAGAACAGAGTGCTAGCGCTCCCCTAGAGGACATACTAGGGTGTTGAAATCTCAATCGGTGCCCCCCTCAATTACTTAAGGGAGCGTCAATCTTGTTCGACGCTCTAGGGATTTCTAAGGAGCCCAAGCTCATGAAATACATGATAAATTTAGATAAAAATACATGCAAATGAATGAGAAAGGCCAGAGAACCAACTTGATCCAGACGGAATTGTGAATGCATGTAACTCCCATAATCAATGTTGGAAGATAACTCCAAAAGAAAAGAAAAAAAACTCAAAGAAAAAGGAAAATGGTAAAACAAAAGGTGAGAATGACTTTTTTTTTTCCCTAATTGATTTTTAATATGTCCAAATTAAGTCATTTCCACCCCCTTTTTCACATTTATAATGTTTTTGTTTTTTTTTCTAAATTATTGTCGATTTTTATAGAAACTGTTGATTTTTTTTCCGAGAACAACTTGATTATGCAGGAATTTACGGAGCAGATATTTTTTGATGACCTTTTCATGACATTGAGAAAACTTCATCACTTCGAGCTCATTAAAATATGAAGAGATGTATGTTGAGTGGTCGATTATCCCTTTTTCGGTCCCAATAGACTAACTACAAAAAAATGAACACTCTAGTCAATATCGACTAGAAGAGTTCTTCGTCATATATTTTTATACTTTTTCGGACCTTGGAGACTAAAATCATGAAAAAGGACAACCCCATGGTCTTCTTTAAGTTATTTTCAAACTCCCTAAACATGGAAAAAACAATCAATTCTTCTTTCTATGGACTTGCAAAATTACACATTGAAGGGCCCATCTGGGGACAAACCTGTACTTCTTCCAGTTCACTAAATAAAGGAAGAGTAAATTATCAAAGGTGAGTTATATTGAGCATGTTTTATCCTCCTCGAGCTCATTAAATCAAAAATAGGTACTCATCTATTTGGATGGGGGAAAAATTGAAGGAAGTGGGTCAAGTTTCTTGAGAACTTTTCAGGCAACTCTCGTAGTCTCCCTTGAACACGAAAATTGTTTTTATTTTTACCATATGCTTGGATAATTCATTAAGCCTCCACATTGAACCAATCCTATGAATCTTTCTACTCCTTTGACCCATCCAAATAATGACTCAACACTCGTTTCATTATGTTTTGGTCCACTTTGATTCTATGTTGCCAACTCTTATATCATGCCTCCATGTTCAAGGGAAGTCTTCGCCTCAAAAGTCAAACATCAACAAAATTACCAGTTCCCATACTCATGTCAGTCTATTTTCATCTACTATATATTATCACCTTCCTTTGACAAGTTTCCTGTCGATTGATGGGGGATACATCAATTCCCTCCTTTGACAAATATTTTCCTGTCAAATTCAACAAATTATCCAAGAAATAGACTTAGGAACACATCAGTACCTTGGGACCTGCATGCCTCAATGGAAGGCCTCCTCAAATTCGGTAGTGGGTATGCATCAATGAACCCTAACTGAATGATTCCACAAATTTTCGACTTCAACTCATTTTTCACATTCACTAGATTGTACTTTAAAAGTACCTTGAGAATCATCGACATCAATGGTGATTTATCTCTCACTTGTTAATGGTATACCTCAATGACCGACAATCAAATGATTTATGTCATGTTCAACATAAAATAATATATTCACATGAACCAAATCGTATTGTGATAGGATCGGGAAGAAGACCCCGGGTTGAATATTCATTTGCATATACACTTTAACCAGGTTGCAATGGCGATTATCCAACTGATATACATGCTTTAACATAGATTCACTTTGTATTGGTTTATGTCTATGTTCTTATCACATCGTAGATCCACTGTATATTCTTTCGTGGCTTCGATCAAGTTAGGTCATAGAGAGATGGTTCCGCATTGTATCTTTAGTGGCCATCTCCTTAGCAATATCATCATGGATCTGCAGTGTATTTATTGGTGGTTGTGCTTTCAGTCATTTGTATTACGAGCATAGGTATGTCTGCCTCAAGAATGGAACACATATTAGCATTGTTTGATGGTTTTTTGTAGCTCCTACCAGGTTCTCCAACTCCATACCCTTGCTTCGAAGAATCTACAAAGTGTTTTAGCCATCATCATTTGTTTTCTGACTTCTCACTTTGGGTGGAAATCTGTTACACATCAAAATTCATCACTTCGACTGTGTCACATTTTCATTGTACAAGTGGTGTAAGTTTCACATTTTTTTCATAAGTGTCGTAAGTGTTGCATTCACTTTTCCTAAGTGTCGCATCTCGAACGATACCATGAAAACACTTGCTACAACCCATAAAACATGTTAGAAGAAGAAGCCTCGTCATCTGACAGCCGGAAAAAATGTTTTTATTAGGGAATTATCCATCTTAGTAAGTTTTTGGAAGATCAACGCTCCCCTACTCATACACAGGGAGCGCTAATGCTCCTTGTCCATATCAGGGGGAGCATTGTAGTGCTCTATTGCCCATTTTAAGGGAGCATTGAGTTGGTTGAGGAAATCTCGAAAGAAATCCCACTTTCTTCTAAAGACAACTATGGATGGATTGGGTTAGTTTGGCTCAAATCTAACTCTAGGGTTGCATCTAAGGAATATATCACAACTATTGGATCCATATCCTCAACTAATTCCAAATATACCCAAGGTAGTTGAGCCTCTCAAAGCCTATAAATGGAGGCATTACCATGGTGAAAAGGAGGCAAAAATCAGGAAATCATTTTTATTTTGATTATGGATCTTTTGAGAAAGGGTTGGATGAGGAGGACTTGGAGAGGTTGTTGCAACATCATATGAAGATTGTAAGTTTCCTTTTTATGTTCTCATCTAATATACTTGGCCTATTTCCTTCAAGAATGTGGTTTCATGTGCTTGTCTATGTTTAAGTTTATTTGCATAGATGAATTTTCTTTGCCTAATCCATTAAAGTAGAAAGAAGTCACTTGTTTCTTATTGTTCATTGCAGGTGTTGATTTTTTCCAAAAGTTGGATCAATCTTGCAAACATAAGCAACTAGGAAAAATGTCATAAACAGAGTATATACTACTTCATCTACACCTCTCTTTTTTTATAATAAAAATGATTTTATAGGAATGGTAGTGTCCAAATGAGTGTTTATGTCTTGGTATAGGGGTCAATAATCCAAGGGAAAGTTCACATGTCTGCAGGGGAATATTTTTGTAACACTTGTTCTTACCTTTCAAGAGATATTTTGTGACATTATTGTAGACGTATGTGAAGATGCATTCCTGGTCCTTAGCACCATGAACATAAGTGATTTTATTCTTTTGAATGTCTTAAAGGATGAAATGTATTTCCTCACTACCCAGAGGACCACACGAACTTGTAATACTGAGATTCATACCTCTAAAATTTTCCTTAAGTATGCCTCAGGTGTTGTAGGAAGAGGTAGTCTAATTTGCTTGGAAATTGGAGTGATACCCTTCCTTGGATGGAGGCATTTGGATGTTGAGTTTGAAAATCCTTTTGATAGAAATTATATACACAATGAACTGACCTTCATAGAAAACCTGGTGGTCAAGACCTCAAATAGTGATTATGGAAGCCTTTGGAGTGAACATTCCCTTAAAGGCATAACCAAAAACATGTTGTGGAAAATTTCCAACTATCCAATATAGTCCTAAAATCACACCTTCAACGGAAAGAGTATTAACCACATTGTGCACTCTTATATAACAACAAAGAAGGAGTTTTGAGGCAAGATATTGGTGTATGTAGATACAACAGGCATGTCCAGAAGTACACAATTAGGTCATATAGCAACCCATTTTTGTATTTTCTGAAAGATATCTTTGATATGCAGGTACCATATTCCATGTTTAACACAATAGGGTCAGAGATTCCATCCTACCAACACTTTGATTTTGATGTGTCTCTATTTTGCATGATGACCAAGAATAGGGGAAGAAACCATTAACTATGAGATATTGAAATGTTTGAATTGGCTCATTGATTTCACCTAGAAATTTCATCTTACACATGTTATTTTACCTAGCAATTGTTGAACATGTGATTAAACCTATAAAACCCAAGAAAGAGAAGGTTTCCCAATTGTTTCCCTTGCCTAGAAAAGAATGAGTGTTTTGGTTCAAGCCAAAAAACTAAGATTGAACCCCATATAATGATTATAATCAAATAGGAGGATTGGTCAATAGGTTTATAAGTTGAAGAGAGAAAATATCAAGTTGAATGATAAGACAAGAAAATAAAATTTAAATTTTCCTTCCATGAGGCAATCACAAATAGAAAATCATGTTAAATAGATACAAAGACCCATCTAAAGGCGGAAGGAAATAATAAATTAAAATACATTTACTGGGATATTCCTGTGACTAGTTGAGGCTTAACACCATAACTCAATATACTCCAATTATTCTAGCAATTTGTCTCAGGTGGGTTTCTAAACAATGCATTAACATGATGTTGGAAAGGCGCATGAGAGAAAATGAGAATTAAGGTTAGTTTAAGTCAACTTGTAGCAATATTGTGGTTACCCTTGTCTGGTGTACAAACAACTCCTTTGAGGGGAAACAATATGCACACCAATATACCTTACCATTAGATTTGACAGATTGCTACTTTTTAAGGCTTTTGCTACCTTATTTTGCATTGTTTGAGCAAACTAAGAACTGAATAGAACAAGAAAAGTTATTGTAGGTTCTCTTTTCTATTTCCTTTGAACTTTCATTAACCTAATGATATTATTATTCTTATCATTATTATTACAACAACCATGTAATCATGTGTGAGACTTGCAACGTGTACCAATCCTTATCAAGTGCAAAATACAAGGCTCCTAGGGCCATTCCCATGTGGACACACAACTTTAAAAGTGAAAAAGGATCCACAATTAATTAATATATCCTCTTAGAGTGGAGGACCCCTCACTAATAGCCTTAGGATGCCAAATGTGAAGTAAACAAGGGGCAATATTAGTCCTCAAAACATGTCAACCAGTTTCTTAAGTCATGAGAGACCTCTCCCGGAGTCAAAATGTACTCATACGTGTGAAATAAACCCCCATGTAGCCTCCAAGGTGGATGTCCCCTTAATTTAGGTGACACATGCCTCAAAATGAGAAAACAATATGAAAATTAGAAAATATAAGATGTGACATGGTGTGAGAAGCTCCGGTACATGAAAATCGCTAAAATATGTTTTACCACTACCTTGGGAAATGTGAACTACCTTGAGACATGTGAATTGCCTTGGGAAATGTGAATATTCCCCAAAATTAGGATGAATCAAAATTCCCAAGAAATACCATGCCACGTCACATGGTCCATCCTCATGTCATAAAATCTTCCATCAATTTCCATGAAAACAAATACCCTAGCTATCAAAGCTAAAAAATACAAGGGCTAGTACAACACAAGATGCTCCAATAAAATTTTAGAAATTTCAGACCTGCTAAGGGACAAGTCCCTTGAGTTGTGATGTCCAAACGAGAGGAAATGTCTCTCTATTTATAGAGGGAAAGACTCAATTTCCTCTTACAATAAAATATTATTTATAAACTAAAATTCCCCTAATCTAACCTATGGAGGGGGAAAAGGCCCTCTTCGACAATTAAATAATCTAGATTATACAAAGTTTGGGATTCTCCAAGCCACTTGTGCAAAATCAAGGAGAAAAAATCCCTGAAAAGTGACCAACTTCCACAAATGACATGAATAAGGGGGTGTTGATGCAACATCCAGCCTTCAAAGGCCCTTCAAGGCTCCTCTTCCTCTACTAAACTAGCAAACATATCCTCCAAGTCTAGGTGAGTGGACTTCAAAGGTGACATATTATATTGAATGGTGGCCTCATTCATCAATCGTGCAAGTGATACCCCAATGGTCTATTTCCCTCACGTATGGACACATGATCCTCTAAAATAGCATTTTGCTTCAAGTTGGCCCTGAACTTATATCTTTACTTAAAAGACAATTTTATGACTTGTGAAAGTCATCTCTCCCATCCAAACTCAATTCAAAACAACACACAAATAAAAGTTCAGTCATGTTTCATCATTTTAGTGTCCCGTACATGTGTGTGTCCTCAATCATAAATTTCAACATGTCCCTTTAATACATCAATCTATCGGGCACTCACTTTACTGTACATGTTATTTAGGTTGAAGTATGACATGTTACCTCTACTTGACATGCTCTTGATGTTTCTCAGTACACAACTCATCAAAGTAACATATCAATGCAAGAATCAATCTCCTTGGGTTCGAATTATTTTCAACCACCCATGCCTCAACAGTCTCATAAGGATATAACATAATCAAATATGGTGCAAAATTGTACTACAAATTCAGGAGAAACATTTGGTTTTTGTGATAGTTCCCAAGCCTTCCTCCTTGGTTGTAACCATTTATTTAGGTTTGACGTAACATCATTGAGGTGTTTAATGTTCAATGCTAGTATCCTTTTCTAGCCACACGAACATGAAATATATAGTTGCACTTTTCAGAACTTCAACCAGTCCATTCCTCCTAGATTTAACCTTTATGTTCAACACCGAACTCTGTGTGTTGGAAAGTATTCCCTATATTTGGTTGTTTATATATTTTCCTCTCAATGTAGTCCCAATAGGTATGAGTTGTTTTAACTCTCCGCAAAGGATATACTAGATATGTATGCCTCTCAGAGATACTAGATATGCATTCATATTCATCATTTCCACCAATGTCTTGGGGTTTTGTTTGATCTTCTAGGGTATTAGAACAATACACCAAAATTATGTTTATTGCATCCTTCCTGATAGCTCCAAAATCTGTAGCAAGTTTTTCTTCTAGGGAAACAACAGTATCTTGGTATGACAATGGAAAACATCCTTCATTTGTATTGTCCAAACTTCTGCTTATTGCATCCTTCCAGATAGCTCCAAAATTTGTAGCAAGTTGTTCTTCTCGGGAAGCAACAATATCTTGGTATGACAAGGGAAAACATCCTTCATTTGTATTGTCCATAAAACATGAGGGACCATCAAAGATCTAGTTTTTTACAGTGGAAAAGATGGTTGTAGAGTTAGAAGTGATCATGGGCTGCTCACATGTTGTCTCATCTACATGGATTATAGGACTAGAGGATAATAATTGTTCTTCTTTCAAATCTAGAGAAGCTTTATCATCTCCAAGAGGGGGCCTGAGGCTTCTTCAATAGATTTTTGTGCACCATAAATTTTCTTGATCCCTTAAATGATGGGTCGTCATTGCTCATGATCATAAGGGCTCCAATGGATCAATCTTGAAGGCTTGAATTGTAGTTGGTTGTGTTTTCATTAGAATTTTAGTTGTACCATTTTGGCATTTTTTTTAAGTTTCATGGAAACATCATCGATTTCATGACAAAATTATGGATTTTTTCGTCGAACTATCGACAACAAGCGACAAAAATTTTCATCGCAGATACAACCACTTTGTCCGTAAACTATCCATCCATTCGACGACCATTCCTTAGACTTACGATGGACCAATAAAGCCAATTTGTCAGGAAAATTGTCCATCAATTCGACGTATGTCCATCGAACTTCTGACACACTTCCAATGGACGTATCATGGACTTTCGCCGACTTGCGACAAACTGATAAAGTTATTTCGTCAGGAAAATTTTCCATCAGTTTGATGTATGCCTGTTGGACTTCCGACGCACTTTCGATGGACCTACGACGGACTTTTGACGAGCTTTCGTTGGGTTTTGAAGTTGATAATTTTTGAACGTACGACCGAGACATAGTTACATTGCTCCTTCGACGACCAATTTTTTTATGAAAATGAATTGAAGACTTTGTCGCACGTGAAACATTTTTGCGACGTAAATTCGTTGGTAAATTGTTGAAAATTGGGCCCATTGTACTAGTGTTTGTATCCTCTTGTTATGCCCAAAATAAGAATTTGTTTTAACATAAATTTTTTTGTTAATGTGGCATCCACATGTCACATGCTTACATGGAAAGTGAAATGGTGTCAACATGGAATCTACATGTTCTTACCTAGATCTACCATGTCATCCCACCTAAACAAGGGTCGACATGATTTAAATCTCCTTTATGATCCCATGGCCCATGGACGTACTTGTTTACCCCACTTTACACGTGTGAGTGTGGCATCCTTGAGTTTTACTTTCCTTGTTGACCTTTCCACATGGCATATTTCCCAAGTTCAATGGGACTATGGGCCCCTCCTATCCTCCACCCTAGGCTATCACACAAGAACTAAGACCTATGGATGAGATTCATTTCGTAGGCCTAAGTTATATATCTTTAATGCACCTTGCACCCTTTGAAAAAGTTACCAAACTAGATGCATAGAAACTATCCAACGTATTCGAAGCTTGGAAGTTGGTTTCCAATTCTTTTTTCAAGGGATATGGAGTGGTATCCAATACCACCCTTGGTTTACCCACTTCAAAGGCCTCATCCCATTTTCAAAATAGGACTTATGGGATTTGAAGTTGTACATAACCCCATACTTGGTCTTCTTTAAATCCCTATTTATGGATACCACAACAATCGTAATATCATAGGGTTTAGATCCCATGGCACCATACGATCTATATTGATATGATGGTATTAGAAGCCTCAAGTACACCTTAGATTGTGAATCAAGATTTTTATGTGATGGCATAATATCAAGGTGTACCATATGTTATTTGGCACCATGGGTCTATTTATTCACCTTGAATTCATGAGCCTCTCTCTCTATCTCATAATAACCATCCCATAGTTAATTATTCCATAAAATATATTAAAGTATAAAAATATTTATGATTGTGATATGATGACCAATACAACTTTAGATCTAATGATAAGTATTTTTTTTATATTGTTATAAAGGCCATGTCTTTTTACCTAACCACTACCCTAACACAATAGGTGTACTCAATTTATGCATGCCCATTAGATATGTATCCCAATGGTTAGCTTAGATGATATAACACTCTTGTGTGATGTCCATAGGAGTTTTTAGGATGCATTCTCATTTAACACTCTTGTGTGATGTCCATAGGAGTTTTTAGGATGCATTCTCATTGATTCTTTTAGAGTCACTAGTCAACTCTATGACCAACGATTAATCTACTTTTATCTGAAAATTTGGAAGATAAGGAAGGTTTCCCACAAGTTATCTCTTCGAGAAAAAAATATACATTAGGTGTATATGGTATAGTATAAAATAAAGAAGAAAGTTGCACATTACATTACTACTATGTATGTTCTCATGTTATATTTGTATGTATAGGCCCTATATTATTTGTTAAAATAAGGGATGGATTTGACCATCTTCTTAATCCATTTTTACATTTTAAAAAATTTAACTTTAAAAACCATTTCATTTCTTTAGTTTATTTAATATTTTAAATGAATATTTTTAAATATAAATATTTTTACATTTTAAAAATTTTAACTTTACAAACCATTTCATTTCTTTGGATTATTTAATATTTTAAATGGATATAATATTTTTAAATATAAATATTTATGTATAGTATGTTAATCTGAATCTTTATGTACAGTATGTCTATGTTTCCCCCCAAAAAAAATATTATGTTTAAACATGTGAAATTTCTATATATGAATTGTGTGCCTTTAGTTCAAAGACGGGCAGGAGAAAGACCCATCGAGATATTAATGAGTGTGACGATTCAAAAGAACATAAGAAAACAATAGATGCTTCAAATGGAATAGATCAATGGTGACATAACAAAATTTTCCAATATAATTTATTTCATTAATTTCTTCTCACAATCCATTTTGTGAAATGAACAAAAATGTATTGTTTATTTATTATTTATCATGTGAATTTAATTTCTTTCACGATTCCTCACAAATGTATTGTTTATTTATTATTAATCAAGTTTTCATGCATACTTTGTCCTGACTTAGTTAAGGAGACCTGAAAAATGCATAGAAACGTGTTACCCAAATTTTTGGCACCCCTTTAATGGTCTTTCCAAATGCCTTTGAATTTTCCTTGCTAATATCACTTTCCTTCATTTTTCGTGGTTCCCTTTAGCATGATTCCACAAGTGAAAAGATTTTCTCCTTTTATTGATATCACTTTCCTTCATTTTTCGTGGTTCCCCTTTAGCATGATTCCCCAAGTGAAAAAAAATTCTCCTTTTATGCATATCCAATATCTTGTCCAATTAATCTTATTCTTATGATGCATCACTAAATTTCTCCTTTTATGCATATCTAATATCTTGTCCAATTAATCTTATCCTTATGGTGCATCACTTCTGCCTCTTGTAACTTGATTTAATTTTTTTTCCTTTGCATCTCTTTGAGTCTAACGGGAAACATGCATTTTTTTACTTTCTTGTGTTTATATTGGTTGGGTTTTAAAAGATTTAATAGTGTCAATGGATCTTCTAAATCTACTAGGGGTTCTTATGTTTTTGTTGATTCCCCATTAATTCTTGGACTTAATTCTTGGACTCTGAGTACTTGCGCTAATGAGAATGGATATTATTTTGGGTATGTTAAGCATTACGTAAAATGGGTCCTCATTTATTTACATATTTTCAATTAATCATGAATATTTGATACCTAATCCTATTATATTTTATAAGATCCTAGGTTCATGGAAGTCAAATAAAGGAAGGGGAGATACTATATCTAATTTAAAGGTTGGTCCACTTGTAATTCCTAGATTACGATACATGGTAGGGGATTCCAAACGCACAAAAGTACATAGGAATTCATGGTAGTGATTAATAAGGCAAAGCAATGCTACCTCAAGATAATGTGGACACGTCACAAATTGTCATGTGGTTTCCCATTCAAATGCTATATCACAAGGATTATGTCAGCATGGGGGACTTGTGGGACACATGGAACAATCAGAGAAGGACATGTGACATCTGCAAGTTCCAAGTTAGGCACAAGTGGTGCAAGGAGGAGATGACACATCATCATTCTTAGCCATGTAAGTATCTAGGTCAAGGGAAGGTAGGTTATACATAACACTAAAATTTTTCCTATTTTCTTTAACAACATTGGACACTCATTGCTCTACCATAGGTAGATTTCATAATAATTGGGTTTGTCGATGTCAAGAAAATTAAAAGGCCTGAGTTTCTAACAAAGGGTAGCTTATGATCTAAGTGCCCGAGATTACGCCATGACATGGAAACCATCAAGGAGATCATTTATAGTATTCATAATGTGGGGTGCAGATAGTTCAATTTGATGTTAGATAATTAGAGAGTTCTATGTGTCTTCCCAACATATTGCCACATCTTCATTGTGATGTGGCGATGGGTGGACAACATAACTAGTGGACCAATAGGAGGCCAACACATGGAAGGATGACATCAAGATGATCAAGTTGGCATGTGTAGGTGGCACTAGGAGGGAATCCACATGGTCGATTTTATGAAGACTGTTGTTCTTGAGATTACACTTAAGGCTCAAAAGGGTGATGTCAAGGCATCATAAACATAAAGGAAAGTTTTGAAAGGTCTTTTTTCTTCCGTTAGTTATATAAGAATTAATCCTCAAATGAAAATAATGATAGAACAGGACAGAGGTTGTAATTTGTCGTCCGAGTCGATTTATAAAATCAAATGATGTGAGGGAAACTTACAAAACTGTTAAACAAAATGAGGCATCAATGAAAGATGAATCTTACCTTGTTCACAGTAGAAGAAATTAAAGAACGCACCCTTGAAAGGATATGAGATACAGTAATCCAGGTAGCTCACAGGTCATGTATTTACTTATAGTAAATACAGAGGAAAAATTGTTTTCTTATCAAACAACCGATAAAATGTGGCTACAGTAGTAGTAGTACTAAATTTCAATCACTCACTTATCAAGGAATAACATAAGGAAAACTAGAAATATGGAATACAAGAGGAAAACATAACTCAAACTGCACAAAAATTGGAATCTATGTCTGCACTTGTATTAATTCTCACAAAAGCAGAGTTCTCTCTATTACATTCGGCAAGAAGTAGCATGTGTTAAGTCTTCAAACTATGCATTTATACAAAAATGATCTCAACCCTAGGCTATTGGAATTTCATAATTTAAAAACAATAAATATTACAATGTGTAAAATTTGAAGACTTTCATTTGCATCTTCTATGTCTCTTCGCCTACTGGCAGCGACGTTTCTTATTCTTGTCCTCCATCTTAGAAACATATGGCCTCTAATCATGACCTATGTAAATGACATGCACATGTTGTCTCATTTGTTCCCAGATGTGTTGGTTTTTCCTTGCTCGACACACTGAACACATCTGCCTACGAACTGCACCACCAACCTGGAAGGCTTTGTTGTGTCATTCGCCTCAAAAGTATATAACTTATTTTCTATGTAAGGAAGCCTATATTCCATTCTCCTGGATTCTAAAGATATGTATTGTAGTCGTAAACTAGGATTGACTATCCACTTATTAATCTGGGTGATATCAATTTGTTTCAATTGCAAAATTTCAGCCCGAGCTTTTTCCATGCTTGTCTTGAAATTGAGTTGATTTTTTTCTATATCAACTTGCCCCAGGACTTCATAGATATTATATCTTTCGATGTCTAGTGACTCTTTGTCGAGTGAATAAAATTTTTCTTCACAATCTTTCTTTACTTCCTTGGCTAATATTTTACTTTCAAATATGTTAGCTTCCCAGGTTTTCAGTATTATATCGCCTTGAGTTTGTTTTGAAAGAGACAATCTAGTGGCCTTGGTTATTTCATCATTTGTTGTTGATAAAACGGCCTCCTGGAATGTAACTCGAGCTGCAGTGGCCTCTCTCTCCTTTATGCAAATGTTATTTAAAGAGTGGTCTACCACCCGATAATAGTTTTGAACAATTTCTACTTTAATAAAAAGTCTTTGCTGGATTGATTCCAGCTTCTCATGCACCTCCAAGGCCTGGGCTTGGAAAACCACCATATCCACTACCATGTTCTCAATCAAGCTTATTTTAGCCTGTAGTTGTTTGACCAACTCTCCATGTTGAATGGCCAGTTTTGTACTTGCCTATGAATTCTTATGCATTTCATCAAGACTGATTTTTAGTTGTTGAATTTCCTGTCTATCATAGACTTTGATCTACTCAAAACCCTTATTCGTCTCATTTATCACACTCTGTTCCATAGTGTTTATTTGGTTTTGCAATTTTTTCACCAATAGATCCTTATGATTCAGTTGTTTTGTTAGACTCCCAACTGAACATTGATTTGTTGTGGCAAAAGCTCCCAATGTGCCTGCCACTTGCATAGAAAATTCTGCCTCCTCTAAGGCCTGACCATCATATAGCACTATGTGTCTCTTGACAGTTGAACCCCCCTTTTGGTGTGTTTCTCTTTTTACTACAACCCTCCTCTTCTTGCTATAGAAGAAGTCGAAAGGGGCCAATTCTTCAACCGAAATAGGAGTGAGATCCTCTATAAAAATGACTTCGGTATTCGAGTTCCCCCTACTAGACTGTAAAGGAGTGACCGATTTGATAGGGTTGCCTATCTCGTTGAATGGTTGTTGTTCTAATGATTTAGTAGTCGGCTTATCTGGTGTAGATAACAATGCGTCCTATCTTTTTTTAATAAAAGCTTCAGCTTGAGCTTTAGTTTGATCATCTGGTGGATTTGATGATGCAGTATTTGTTTTCTGTGTCATAACCTTTGTTTTCTCCAAATTTTCCTGAATGTCTCGTCCACTGGAACTTCCTGTTTCTAATTTTTGGGTTGCAATTTCCTATGTAGTTGGAGACGTCGTGGCTTCTCCCTGTAAAATTTTAGGCAGACTATTTCTTCGGTGCCTTTGAAAATTATAGAACTCGACTGATTTGTCCGGAGCCATAATTTGGACTCAGCTTAACACATCATGATAAGATCTTGCTCCTCGGAATATCTCATCCTATGGGGAATCTTCATGCTCGTATCTTTTTATATTGTAAAGAGCCATGTGATTTCTCACGATCTTCTGGGGATCATGTTTCTTGAATTCAATATTAATAAGCTTAATGTCTCCCAAGGCCGCGGCCTCTACTTTTGAGTGGCCAAAATCTAACAATGAGAACATACCAATCTGCAAAGGAAAGGTGGGCCATACTTTTTTTCTACAATGCCTTTAGCTCTTTGTTGATTCTGCCTAGCACAATTTGATGTGCTACCTCTCTGCACACCAATCAATCTGGAAGAAACTTTGGTAAGCCATGCGGAGGAACGGAACATCCAAAAACCATGATATAAGAGAAATGTTCTTCAATGTACCAATCTGTTATTTTTCCCGGGTTCGTCACTATCTTGTTTGAAATCCTGGGAGGTGGGCACCCGTATATAGCAATATGCATCGACACCACCACATAGTTGCAGATTTCGTAGAAGAAATATTTTTCTTTATCCTCCCACTGGTTGGAGTGATAAAAGTGTATTGGTTTAGCGCTGTTTCGAGTCCAGCTCCATCCCATAAAAGGGAATGGCATCATGAAACAAACTACATCCATAATATAAGCAAACATGTAAAATGGGGCAGGTTTCCCTTTGGCTTTCAATGATCGATATTATGTGATTTCCCTGGCCAAATTTTCCGATAATATTTTGGCCCAATCGAAGGAATACCCCTCTGGTACTGTATGCATGATTGGAACCCATGGTAATAAGAAATGAGCACAGTTTTCCTTCCTGAAAAGCTGACATAACATCATGGATACATACATCATGTGTGGCTCTAATGAGGCAACAACATACACGCCATGGGTGTTTGATCTAAATTTCTTAGGATGTGAACACCAATCCTTGATCAAGTCGGGTAAGTTCTTTCCATATTGAGCACATTATTTTTTGTCGAAGTCCATTAGGAAAGTGGCATTATAAACGTAATTGGGAACTGGAGATCATTTGTACATTACCTGGAAATGCTCTGGTCGGAAAGACCCAACTGCAACCTTTTCTGCATTGCAGATACTCCTGGTCGAGAGGTTGACATTCTCCAATAGCCTAGGCCACGTTGTTATTTTATGCAGCTCTGATTGAGAAACATATTTGTATCTCGTAGCCTGGGTTTCAGTTGCCTCATCGCCTGAATCATCTGGGCAGTTGATCAATTCGTATTGTAGAATATTGAATACCTACATCCAGGTTTTCACGGTATCTATGGTTATGGGCGACGTGTATGAGAAGAAGTTTGTGTTTGGGTTTTAGCTTTCACCATACGCCTTAGCTATTTTCCGTGGAGCCATGATATCACGATTTCATAACTCTGTTACCTATTACAGAAAATGCGCAAACTCCTTATCTTGCTCAAACTTGTTTTTCTATGAAAAACACAAATGAAATTCAAACTTCAATATCATTTTCCCCTAAATGAATTGAGTTACGAATACTTTACTGATGGTGCATTCACTTTCCTTAATGAAAAGATTTATGTGGTGGTCGGAGATCTTATTTTAAATGATTGTCGTAGATTGATCATTAATGTCATTAATGTCTAGTGGTTCACGATTAGAAGTTTTGGCAAATAACATTTGAATTTACCCGAGCTACGATTCAGCAAAAAATTAATCACAGGATAATCCTCATTAATGCATTAGTTAATCGCATTTATTGTTAAGTGTTTTTTCGGATTTTCAGACCTCAAGATTTTGGTAGTTGCTCGAGGCAAGATCCCCGAAACGCGAAATTGTGAAGTGATTAATTAATTTTAATCATATTTTATCCAGTAAATAATCGTTCTTGTCTTCAAGTATTTCAGGGTTTCGTGCTTCGTGATATTTGAGTGCAGTGGATGGAAAATATCTGAACTCCGAAAGTGCGAAATTATTTAATTAAGTATTAATCGAGATTAACTTGTTAAAACAGGTTTATATTTTTGTTCTCTATGTGCTTCATGTGTCGGCAAAACAACTTTATGGATCTTTCGACAGGTCACTACTCATAATGACGTGTCAAAGCTTAGGAAGGTATACATGTATGATGACTAAGACCCTTTGAACACTTTTCGGATATCGGGATTTTGGAGCTGCTATATGGTGAAACGCCCAAAGCGCAAAACTCTGAAATCCGAAACTCTGAAGTAAGTCTCTAGAGGCTTGACCTTATTAACATTCAGGCGGCTCCAAAACATTCGAGGAAAGAGGGATCGTTCGATCGATGAGAGAGTTGGATTGACGGTGGACCATGTGTACACGTTAAGGATAGAAGACGAAAATGATTTATTATTGAAGTTCGATTTTGAGATGAAGTAAAAAGAAACAGGGTGATGCTTCAGACTTATTATTTTAAAATTGTTCAACATAGGCTCCATATGGGGATCGCGTCTCCCTACGAGGCGTGGAAGAACTGTATACCAAGTGCCTTTATTGAGTTAATGGAGTCATCATTGGGTTTCTGGGAAACACCTTTGAGAAAACAAACAAAAGGATACTAGACTTCGGCCATATCTTAGAAAACTTTCAAAAACTTGATCGTCCACCAATATCGAGCTTAGGTTGTTTATAGATTTCTTTTTCCTGAAACCGATTTCGGGTTTGTTTAAGATAATCAAAACAACTTTAACCGAGCTATCAGACTCTGGTCGATTTTGTTCACATCAAGGTAGAGTAAAATTAACGATTTAGTTTGACAAGCAGAGGTCCCTTGTTGGTTTAGAATGTAGATATTGTCAAGAAGAGAACTAGCTACCATAGTACATTATATACATGTATGAAAACCTTGCAGATATCATAGACATTGCTTCACTACCAGCAAGCATGTTCAGTACCCCGATGAAGTTATCTACATTTCCCATTGAATTTCATTTCACCACTTCAATTTGCATTTTGCTAATATGAGGGAAATCATTTGAATGAATTTCCTTTCATCATATCTTTTGGACAAAATGAGGGCAATTGAATTTCGAATTTCCTTTCACCATTTGTCTTTGACTAGATGGGGGCAATCAAATCATGAATTTCCTTTCACAATCCATCTTATTTTTTAATATTTTTGAAGTGGGGGAAATCAATTTGTATATATCATACAATGGATGATATATGTTTATAATTTAGCACTGAAGGTCTGTCAACTCACTTTGATTTACTCTGGGCTAATCCTCTCCTAACCTTCAAAACACCTTTTCCTACAGGGAAGTTATCACGGGGAGATTTTGATTTCCAGGGACTTTCCTTGAGAAAAACAAATCAGTTTAAAATCTGATAGAAGGGCTAAAGTATTCAGGATTAGCCTAGACACACTTTCTTTCAGTTAAAACCAGAGGAATCATAAAATTTTCGCCTACTTCGTTTTGAAGGTCTAGTTTTTTAGGCTTCCCGAGTCAAGGCAAACTCTGTCTTCCTGTGAAGATTTAAGGTCAAGTAGTGCAAAATCAAGATAGAATAAAATCTTTCAGATATGATAGATGGGAATAGAACGAAAGTCAGAGAGTTTGAAAGGGATCTTATTTCCACTCAACCCTACTTCCTGATTAGCGAGCTTCTTCTATTCTTCTTTTCTTTTCTTTTTTATTACATATTATTTTCATTTGATTCGAAGACTCTAAATTTTGGATTTTTTCTAATCTTTGATCAGGTGACCATTTTTACATGAGTATAACCTTATTTAGAATTTATAATAATTTATTTTAGCATCTTGGTTTGAAAAAACAATGATCATAGTATTTCATACCTTGGATTTCATTTGTATTCTCAAGAAAAAACCATTATTAATCTATCACCTGTTTCGCGAGAAAACTAATTGTTCTGAAACACGATTGTCGGTTTCTGATACATCTTTATCCCTCGACTATTGGTAAGTGTTCTATCTAAAAATAAAAATGAGAAATATCGAAACCTTTGTTGAAAAGGAAAGGTATGTGTTACTTTTTTTTGTATTTCTGTTTTTTATGAAATCAACAAAACTGGTCTTATCTATAGTAAAAGTAAAAAATTACCAAAGAAGCGAAAAACTGTAAATCAAAACAAGAAAATCAAACTGGTATATACAATGGTGATTTGGGATCTGATTATTGCATGAAGTTCTTCAGGTAGCGCCCGTTGATAGGGGCATTAAGGATTTTCCCATCGAGGTTTTCTAATAAGAATGAATTATTTCCCTCAGAAGCCACGACCCTAAAAGGCCCACACCAAATGTGATCAAACTTGCCATGGTTTCCAACGTCTTCTTTCCTAGCATCCCATTTCAAAAATAGGTCTTCGGGAAGGAATTCCCTATCTTTATATTTTTTATCAAACAGGGCTTTCATATTATCTTGATATCTTTGAAATTTCTCATCCACCTCAGCCCTATTTTGTTGGACTTCAACTAACTGGTTTATTCTTCTAGTAACATCATTTGGCTCTTCCTTCACATCTTTCCAAAGCTTCATCACGGGCAGAGCGATATTTATGGGGAGGACCACGTTAGTGCCATATACCATTTGGAAATGAGACATTTCGATCGATTTCTTAGTGCCAATGTGATTTTCCCACAAAGCATATTTCAAATGAACATGCCATGTTTTCTTGTTTTCAGTCAGCACCTTTTTTATTATAGTGATTAGGATCTTATTTGATGACTCGGCTAATCCATTTCCCTGAGGATAGTAGGTTGTGGAATTCCATAGTACGATGTTGTACTTTTGACAAAAACTAACCATCGCCATGGATTTGAAAGCTTGGGCATTATCAGTGACTATCTTTCGGGGACAACTGAATCTTGATAAAATGTTTTCTTCTAAGAAATTGATCACCACTGAATCTGTAGCATTTCGTGTTAGAATTCCCTCTACCCATTTAGTGAAATAGTCTATGGAAGTTAGAATCCATTTATGTTGTGCACTAGAGTGTGGATTGATTTCTACGATAAAATCCAGACCCCATTGTTGAAATGGAGCTTCTGTCTTGACTGGGGTCAAGGGTAGTGCGGGAAGCTTTTGTTTACCTGAGAATAATTGACAAGAACTACAGGGTCTAACTTTAGTATTCACGTCTGTAAATAACTTCGGACAATAGTATCCATCTCTCAAGATTTTATAGTCTGTTTCCCTCTAGGCATGGTGTCCTCCACACACCCCTTCATGAAACCCATTTATAACATTCTTTGTTTTGGATTCTATCAGGAACCTTAGTAAAAATCCCAGGGGATCTTTCCAATATAGTTGGTTATCGATGATGCAATATTTTACCGCATGCAGCTTCAATGTTCTTGCCTTATAAGGAGTCATATTACTTGGGAACTTGAGAGTCAGGAGATATGAAACTATGTCTCCATACCAAGCAGAGGAAGAAAATTTTTCTTGGATCTGAGTTGTAGGTGTTTGATCATCGAATTCTTCTATATCAGGAAGGTATTCGTAAGATTGCAGATGATTTATTTCGAGCGCCCTGAAATTTGATTCGGCTAATACCTTAGCTAGGCCTTGACCTTTGACGATTTTATTTGGTTTTGCTTCAATATCGAATTCCTGAATCTTGGCTAGCCATCGTCCCCTTCTTCCATCACTATCAGGTTGAACCAATATGTCTTTAACAGATCTGGTTGTATGTATGCAATTATTTTGGAATGAAACACGTAAGTCCTGAAATCTTTGAGGGCCTTCACCATAGTGTATGCCTGTTTTTCCAATATATCATATTTGAACTCGGCATCTCTGAGGTTTTACTAAGAAATGATATCGGTTGCTCGAAACCTTCATCATTCTTCTGTAAGAGCATGACTGTGATAGTATGCTTGGACGCGAATGAAAAGATCAAGAACTCTGTCATGTAGTCTGGGTTGGCCAGCACCGGTGCTTCTCCTATTACCTTCTTTATGCGTTTGAAATATTATTTAGCTTCATTTGTCCATTTGACATCGTTGTCCTTTTTCAACATATCTATAATCAATTTAACAATTTCAACAAAATTTGGAATGAATCTTCTTAAAAAAATTATTTTTCCTAAAAAAGACTGAATTTCCTTTCTATTTCTAGGAATATTGATTGTATATATAGCTTCAACCCTTTTTGGATTGATTTTGATTCCTTCCTTAGATACTATATGGCCTAAGAGTTTACCTTCTTGCATTGCAAAATGGGATTTCTTAGGGTTGAGTGACAAACCGAATTTTATGCACTTCTCAAATGTTTGTTTGAGGTGTACCAAGTGCTCTGCATCTAAGTTAGAAAAATAGTTAAATCATCGAGATAGATAATGACAAACTTATCTCTCTCACCGACAAAGGCTATGTCCATTGCTCGTTGAAAGGTGGCCCCTACGTTCATCAGACCAAATGGCATTTTGTCATACATGAAAGTAACCCATGGAGTGGTAAACGCAGTTTTCTCTTTGTCATTTTCATGGACCGCAATTTGTTTGTAACCTAAAAAGCCATCAATCATAGAAATTCGGTTAGCCCCGACCACTTTTTCCAGAACGTGATCCATTTTAGGGAGCGAATAGTTGTCTTTAGGGGATGATCTGTTTAGGTTCCTGAAATCCATGCAAAGTATGATTTCACCATTCCTCTTCCTGACTAGAACTAAATTACCTATCCACTCGGAATACCTGAGTGGAACAATAATCTTTGAATCCAGGAGATTTTTTACCTCCCTTTCTATTATAGGCAGGAGTATAGGGTTTATCTGTCTGAGCTTATGCCTGAAAGGTTTGATGCCCGGTTTCAAATGGATTTTATGCTCGATGACAGTGGTATCATAAGTTTTTAGTTCGTCGTAATACCAAGAGAAGACATATTTGTATTGTTTGAGTAACTCATCATATTTAATTTTCGTTTCGGGTGGAAGGTATTTAGATATTTTGACCATCTTAGGGTTTTCCTTAGTTCCTATATCACAATCCTCAACCTCTTCGGGCTGAGGTTGCAAGGTAGACTTTAGGGGTATATCATCCTGATCAAATAATATTTCTAATGGAATCAGACCCTTAGGATTTTGATTGTTTTTAAGCACCAACATGAGATGGTTAGCGATATTATCCTAGAACTTCTGAGGTTCTTCATCTTCCTGTATGATCCAAGTAGGGTCATTTTGATTTTCCTAGTCAATGTGTGTTTCAGAAAATTCATCCACCATTTCTAGAAATTGCTTGATATGTTCATCGTCTTCAAAGACCTTCCAGTGTTGAACATTGTTTGGTATTGAAGGCGTGTGCCTCATTTATATGTGATACTTTAGCTTCAAGACGGTAGGTGGCATAAAAGTAGCAATCACTTTCACTAGGGAGTCAGCTTGTTGATTATATGCCCTGGGAATATGATGAATATTAAAAAATGAGAAAAAGTTTGCTATCGGATCCTAGGGCGCAGTTCCTGTACGACCTTAGCCTTGGATGTTTGGCTCGATATTGTTGCCTTATCTGTTTTACAATTAATTCTACATCACCATAGACTATTAGATTTTCGATTTTCAGCTTCCTGATAGCCTCTAATCCTAAGACATGAGCTTCATATTCGCATACATTATTGGTATAGTCAATCTCCCACTGTAATCTGTATGAGAAAGGAATAATGAATTCATCTCTGGGTGCTACAAACAACACCCTATCTCCTTCTCCTTCCCAATATGAAGCACCATCAAAAAACATCTTCCAAACTCCTATACTATTTACATTTTTGTTTGTTTTTTCTATTTTTTTTGTTTTTTTCTTCTTTACAATATTCTTTTGTATATTCATCGAAATTTTCGTCAATTGATAGTATACATTTTCCTAGGTATTGATAGGTGACATATACTAGGTAATTATTTTGGTTTTGTGGGTCACTTATAGTATACGCCAACCTTGTTTATCTGTATAGACGAGTGAACTGTCCACCGAAAATCAGGATCGTAGCGTACGTCATGTCCAGTTGAAGCGATCCTCCAAGTTTGGCACCCCAACACCTAGATAACAACATGCCATACTTCGTGGTAACATCAACAACGACTACATCCATGAGAATACTCTTCACAGGGATCTGTGCAAGATTAGCCACCAAATATTTTATCATACCAAGACATTTAAATTTTCTTGAATCAAAAGAATACAGATCTCGGTATGGCCTAGTAACCTCAAGACCCAGCTTTTCCATAATAAATTTTGGCATTAAGTTGTGGGAGGCTCATAATACAACATATAGTTATAGAGTAGGTTATCATGCACAGTCAACGTAATATAAAAAGGAGAAACAGGGTCTTTAGCATTTTCGATATGCGGACCAAACATTATAGTGGGTATATCATCTTCTAAATTAATAGCATCTGCATGAATTTCAACATCTGAGAAATTTATCATCTTGACAATTTGTTTTCTGTACATTGGATTTTTTGTCAATTCAACCAAAGGTACAGGAATTTTGATTTTATTAATTTCGCTTTCCAGATTGAAACTTCCGATTGTCTTTTCGGATTCTCTAGTTGGGATCTATGTTTCTCTTTTTTATGGCATGTTGGTCTGTGTTGCTTTTGTTTCGGCTATCTTTGTTTTGGCATCTTGCATTTGAACCGTTTTTGTTTTGGCAGCTTTCATTTCAATGGATGGTTGATATGCCTCATTCATTTTACTTCTCGACAAGATCTTCTTAGGTGGAGCAATTGTATAACTTTTTATCTCTAGGCCTTAAATTTTATTTATGTTGAAGCTAGGCCATTATAGAGTCAGTGATTCCTTGATAATCAGACTCTCCCAGATTATTTATGCTTTCCTCATTTACGAACAGAGGTTCTTGGTCTAAAGATATTTCTTAATGTTGTCTGGTTAGGTGAGGTTCTCAGTCGTCATCATTGAGATTGTTTATATCTTCATCTAACCTTTCATATTATTGCATGTCATCACTTTGCATGAAGTTTTCTATTTTAAAAGGGGTTTTGATCTTCTGATCCTCATTTTTTACTGGTATTTGTTAGATCTGGGGATTGGGATTTCTTTTGAAATCTCTTCTAGCAAAAGGATCAGGTTTATCTTGGTCTAGTTCCATTCTGGATATTTTGTTTGATAACTCTTTTATTATCTTAGCCATGTCATCCATTTTTTCCTCTGAGGACCTCCCAGATCCGGAAGTTCCAGCTTTTTCCCTGAAGCGTTTAGTTTCTTTGGTTCTCATATCTACCTTTTCTTTTAGTTTACCCGATGCCATCATGTTCGACTCAGTTTCGATGGTGTCGTCCTGCATTCTTGTGAGGTCAACAGATCTCCTTTCCCTCAAAAGTAGGGAAAAGTCGAGCTCGAAAGATCCTACAAAAGTCACCTTAGCTGCAGGTTGTGAAGGTTTGACTTATGTTGGGATCTTATGATAGATTTTATTAAACCTCTTTTTGAATTCCAGGACTGAATCAGAAGTATTTTTCCTCAGAGCCCCAAACTCTGTCAGATAATACAAGTGATCTTTCTTTTCTCCCCATTGCCTTAAAAAGGCATTTTCTAGCACATCATAAGACACTATAGAACCTACCAGGAGCCCTCGAAACCAGAGTCTTACTTGACCTTCAAAATTTTGCACCAAAAGTCTCGAGTAAACATCCCCGTGCTCAATGCTGAGGATATCAGTGAATTGGTCAAAAAAGTTTATGTGCTCTGTGGAAGTTAAATCTCCCTCTCTCATGAATTTCAGTATGTTCTTCATACAATTTCCTGGTAAATCATGAAGGACAGGGGGAAGGACTAAAGGAGCATATCTGGCCGCCACTTTGGCAAAAATCCTAGGGGGCGGAGGTGGTGGTCCTTGACCGCCTCCTCCTCCAGCACCGCCTCTGGCGCCACCTCCTCCAACAACATCCATTTGATGTCGAGGGGATGAACTTTGGGAGTTAAAGAGAGGGTTTTTGTAAACTGCTAGGGACCGAAGTGGTGACTATTCAATTTCCTCGGGCTGTAGTGAAGAAAAAACTAGAAACTGATCGTTATAAGACACGAAGTCTAGAAGAGGAGGGAACGGGAAACGTGGACTAACTTCTTCAGACTTACAAGACGTATGGATGGGTGAACCAGCAGGAGACAAATCATGGTATAAGGTGCACTCCTTGGGATTTCTGAGAATAGAAACCTTGGTTTCGGGTGAGGATGGGGTAGACAAAAAAGTAATGATAGCAAGTATAGAGAAGGATCCTTTATTCAGACCGTTCTGAGTATCAGATGGGTCAATCTCAGTCTTTATTGCGGTTTCTCTAGAAAGTGTTTGTTCAAAGATTTCTTCAGGAGTTAATATTTCGACTTGAACCTTAGTATTGACTTGAGTTATTTTGGGTTGGTACTTCTTACTTAAATATGAGGTAGTAGACTTGAGGTATCCCTTAGGTTTTAAAAAAAATTCGGGATCAGATACGGGTGTAGTCTGTTGGTCGTATGGGTTCTTCCTGGTATTTTTTCTATCGAATGTCAGCTTATCTATAGTGGAGTTGCCAAGTGAAAGATAAAAATTATCCTTATTAATGTATTCAATCTTTTTTCAATATCAAAGAGAGAAACTTACCATGTCGTTCTCCCAGGGAAAAATAACTTTGTTTCTTCGTCCCCGACAATGGTTCCAAAAATATGTTGTTCCTGAGATTACACTTAAGGCTCGAAAGGGTAATGTCAAGGCATCATAAACAAAAAGGAAAATTTTGAAACGTGCTTTTTCTTCTGTTGGTTATATAAGAATTAATCCTCAAATGAAAATAATGACAAAACGGGACAGAGGCCGTAATTTGTCGTTTGAGTCGATTTATAAAATCAAATGATGTGAGGAAAACTTACAAAAATGTTAAACAAAATGAGGCATCAATGCAAGATGAATCTTACCTTGTTCACAGTAGAAGAAATTAAAGAACGCACCCCTGAAAGGATATGAGATACAATAATCCAAGTAGCTCATAGGTCTTGTATTTACTTATAGTAAATATCGAGGAAAAATTGCTCGCTTATCAAACAACCGATAAAATGTGACTACAGTAGTAGTAGTACTAGATTTCAATCAATCACTTATCAAGGAATAACATAAGGAAAACTAGAAATATGGAATACAAGAGGAAAACATAAATCAAACTGCCCAAAAATTGGAATCCTTGTCTGCACTTGTATTAATTCTCACAAAAGAAGAGTTCTCTCTATTACATTCGGCAAGAAGAAGCATGTGTTAAGTCTTCAAACTATGCATTTATACAAAAAGGATCTCACCCCTAGGCAGTTGGAATTCTCATAATTCAAAAATAGTAAATATTACAATATGTGAAATTTGAAGAGTTTCATTTGCATCTTCTTTGTCTCTTCACCTGCTAGCAGAGACATTTCTTCTTGTTGTCCTCTAGCTCAGAAATAGTTGGCCTATAATCATGACCTATGTAAATGGCATGCACACGTTGTCTCATGTGTTCCCAGATGTGTTGGCTTTTCCTTGCTCTACACACTGAACACATCTACCAACGAACTGCACCACCAACCTAGAAGGCTATGTTGTGTCATTCGCCTCAAAAGTATATAACTTATTTTCTATGTAAGGCAGCCTATATTCCATTCTCCTGGCTTCTAAAGATATGGATTGTAGTCATAAACTAGGATTGACTATCCACTTATTAATCTGGGTGATATCAATTTGTTTCAATTGCAAAATTTCAGCCCGAGCTTTTTCCATGCTTGTCCTGAAATTGAGTTGATTTTTTGCTATATCAACTTGCCCCAAGACTTCAAAGATATTATCTCTTTCTATGTCCAATGACTCTTTGTCAAGTGAATAATTTTTTCTTCACAAGATTTCTTCACTTCCTTGGCTAATATTTTACTTTCAACTATGTTGGCTTCCCAGGTTTTTAGTATTATATCGCCTCGAGTTTGTTCTGAAAGAGACAATCTAGTGGTCTTGGCTATTTCATCCTTTGTTGTTGATCAAACGGCCTCTTGGAATGTAAATCGAGCTGCAGTGGCCTCTCTCTCCTTTATGAAAATGTTATTTAAAGAGTGGTCTACTACCCGATAATAGTTTTGAACAATTTCTACTTTAATAAAATGGCTTTGTTGGACTGATTCCAACTTCTCATGCACCTCCAAGGCCTGGGCTTGGAAAACCTCCATATCCACTACCGTGTTCTCGGTCAAGATTATTTTAGCATGCAGTTGTTTGACCAACTCTCCATGCTGAATGGCCAGTTCTCTACTTGCCTATGAATTCTTATGCATTTCATCAAGAGTGATTTTTGGTTGTTGAATTCCCTGTTTATCATAGATTCTGATTTTCTCAAAACCCGCATTCATCTCATTTCTCACACTTTGTTCCACAGTATGTATTTGGTTTTGCAATTTTTTCACCAATGGATCCTTCTACTTCAGTTGTTCTGTTAAACTCCCAATTGAACATTGATTTGTTGTGGCAAAATCTCCCAATGTGCCTACCACTTCCATAGAAAATTCTGCCTCCTCTAAGGCTTGACCATCATATATCACTTTGTGTCTCTTGACAACTGAACCCCCCTTTTGGTGCATTTCTTTTTTAATACATCCCTCCTCTTCTTGTTGTAGAAGAAGTCGGAAGGAGGGAATTCTTCAACCGAAATAGGAGTGAGATCCTCTATAAAAATGACTTCAGCATTTGGGTTCCCCCTACTGAACTGTAAAGGAGTGACCGATTTGATAGGGATGCCTATCTCTGTGAATGGTTGTTGTTCTAATGCTTTAGTAGTCGACTTATCTGGTGTAGATACCGATGTGTCCTATATTTTTTTAATCAAAGATTCAACTTGAGATTTAGTTTGATCATCTGGTGGATTTGATGATGAAGTATTTTCGTTCTGTGTCATAACCTTTGTTTTCTCCAAATTTTCCTGAATGTCTCATCCACTGGAACTTGTTGTTTCTAATATTTGGGTTGCAATTTCCTGTGTAGCTGGAGACGCTGGGGCTTATCCCTGTAAAACTTTAGGTAGAATATTTCTTCAGTGCCTTTGAAAATTATAGAACTCAGCTAATTTTTCTGGAGCGAGAATTTGGACTCGACTCAACACTTCCTGATAAGATCTTGCTCGTCAGAATATCTCATCATGTGGGGAATCTTCATGCTCATATATTTTTAGATTGTAAAGAGCCATGTGATTTCCCACGATCTTCTAGGGATCATGTTTCTTGAATTCAATATTAACAATCTTAATTTCTCCCAGGGTCGTGGCCTTTACTTTTGAGTGGCCAAAATCTAACAGTGAGAACATACCAATCTGCAAAGGAAAGGTTGGCCATACTTTTTTCTGCAATGCCTTTAGCTCTTTACTGATTTCGCCTAGCATAGTTTGGTGTGATACCTCTCTACACACCAATCTATCTGGCAGAAACTTTGGTAAGGAATGTGGAGGAATGAAACATCCAAAAACCATGATATAAGAGAAGTGTTCTTCAATGTACCAATCTGCTATTTTTCCCAGGTTCATCACTATCTTATCTGAAATCATGGGAGGTGGGCACCCGTATATAGAAATATGCATCGGCACCACCACATAGTTGCATATTTCGTAGAAGAAATCTTTTGCTTTATCCTCCCACATCTTGGAGTGATAAAATTGTATTGGTTCAACATTGGTCGAAGTCCAACTCCATCCCATCAAAGGGAATGGCATCATGTAACAAACAACATCCATAATATAAGCAGACATGTAAAATGGGGAAGGTTTCCCTTTGGCTTTCAATGACCAATATTCTAGGATTTCCCTGACCAAATTGTCCAATAATATTTTGGCCCAATCGAACGAATACCCCTTTTCTACCGTATGCATGATTAGCACCCATGGTAATAAGAAATGAGCACAGTTTTCCTTCCCAAAAGGATGACATAACATCATGGATACGTACATCATGTGTGGCTCTAATGAGGCAATAGCATACACGCCATGGGTGTCTGCTCTAAATTTCTCAGGACGTGAACACCAATCCTTGATCAAGTAGGGTAAGTTCTTTCCATATAGAGCTCATTATTTTTTGTCAAATTCCATTAGGAAAGCAACATTATAAATGTAATTGGGAACTAGAGATAATTTGTACATTACCTGGAAATGCTCTGGTCGGAAAGACCCAACTGCAACCTTTTGCGAATTGAAGATACTCCTAGTCGAGAGGTCGACATTCTCCAGCGCCCAACCAATCATACCATTATAAGGCATGATCCTAGGGCGCGTTGCTATTTTATGCAACTCTGATTGAGAAACATATTTTTATCTTGTAGCTTGGGTTTCAATCACCTCGTCGCTTGAATTATCTGGGCAGTTGATCAATTCATATTGTAGAATATCAAATACCTGCGTCCAGGTTTTCAAGGTATCTATGGTTTTGGGCGAAGTGTCTGAGAAGACATCTATTTTTGGGTTTGATATTTCACCAGACGCCTTAGCTTTTTCCATGGAGCCATGATATCACGAGTTCAGAACTCTTTTACATGTTACAAAAAATGCGCAAACTCCTTATCTTGCTCAAAGTTTCTTTTTTGTGAGAAACGCAAATGAAATTCAAACTTCAATATCCTTTTCCCCTAAATGAATTGAGTTACGAATACTTTACTAACGGTGCATTCACTTTCCTTAATGAAAAGATTTAGGTGGTGGTCAGAGATCTTATTTGAAATGATTGTCGTAGATCGATCATTAATGTCATTAATGTCTGGTGGTTCACGATTAGAAGTTTTGGCAAATAACATTTGAATTTACCCAAGCTACGATTTAGCGAAAAATCAATCACAAGATAATACTCATTAATCCATTAGTTAATCGCATTTATCGTTAAGTGTTTTTTAGAATTTTCGGACCTCGGGATTTTGGTAGTTGCTCTTCATATCGGGGTTTCGTTCTTATCTTCGTTGGTAGAGGGTCAACTTGAAAACAAAGTTCCAAATCATTATGAAGAGTATTGCAAGGAATCCATGTGGAAACCTATGAATATGCAATGTCATTATTATGACATCACCGCCAAGGGACTAACAAGACATGTGATTCAATGAGAATGTGACTTCAAGTGGTGCAACCTGAGAAAGAACCTAGTTGAATGATGTCAACAAGGGTTTATTCTAAAATATATATGTATTTTTGGCTAAGTCCAAAGGATTAAAAATATTATGTGAAGATTCATAAAATCCTCAAGTTACGAGTATTGGGCCCTCTTCATTTGATTTTTAGGCTAACCTTCTAGACATCACAATTCCAACCACAAGTTGAGGCAATAACATTTTGGGTCCATGGGATTTCAAAGAAACATTACTCATGAAAGGATGTATATATTTTTCATGCATATTATTTCCAAAGGATGTCAAGAGAAGTAGGTACCCAAGTACACATGGAAATACCCCACTAGTCCACATGGAAACCTTGCATTCATTGCAGTTTTCAAAGATATCTACATGAATTAAAGATTTATTCTATATTCACAAAACATGTAAAATATTCGACAACCTTCACAATTTTAACTCAAAATTTAAAAGGTTCTTTTAATTCCCAAGAAAATCTAAATGACCTCCCATACTTAGCCATTTTTATAATTTATGCCTCAAGCCTCTTGAATCTTTGAGTGCATAGAAAATAACTACCATCATTGCATACACCCTACATATATCACCTTAAATGATATTGATACATACACAAATATTTCTTTTGAATTTGTCATTAAATTCTTGCACCCCCTCACTGAAATGCTTAACATGCCTTTAAAATTTAATTTCATGGTGCAGCCAAGAGAGATATACATAATCCCCAAATGGGGTGCTTGTGCATGCAAAATAATAATAGTGTTAGGTGGAAGCTTCAGGATGTCTCCCACGTGCTTGGAAGTAACCCAAATGAAAGGTCTAGGGTTCAGGTAATGATAGTTTATGGTAGTGGAGGGATGATAGGAATTCATACCAAGTTAATATGTCCAAATGGCAGTTCAAAACATTATGCAAGTAGGTTGACGAGACCACCTGCAATTATGGAAAACACAGGGGTACAACACTTTAAATTTAGGTTCATTTCCAGAAATGGAAACTTCGTGGTTGTGGAACATTACTAGGGATGATGCAATGGCATTGGATTCATGGCACATCACCCTTGGTTTAATTCAAACATGGTTGGTTACTATTTCGATTTCTCCTTCTTGGAAAATTGGTTTTAGTTTTCTCTAGGTTAATGTTGTTAGAATTGGTTGATAACAAAAGATTGAGGGAAATTCAACCTTGATTTGGGCTATAAGTTTGCATGAGCGGTAGATGAATCACATTAATTTATTAAAATTTTCCGGAAATAGCTTCATATGCCTCCCCTAACCAATCCTCTCGGAAGGGGACTCTAGTTTCCTCCATTCACATCTCCCTAGGTCTCTTGTTATTATCGTTTGTGGTGACATTTATATTTGTTAATGTTGGAACCAATATTATAATATCCCAAAATTATTAGACGCAAAGACCATGGCCTACCCTTTTGACCCTAATCTACTTTTGGATTTTTCACTCCCTCTTGAATTTTATGGGAATCCCAGTCCCATGTTTGAAGGCCCACTTGTGGGTTTATTTTGGAAACGTTAAGCCTTGTTTGTGAGAACTCCAAAGGAACAACTAGGAATTCCTAAAGTCCCTGACTGTGATATTTCCTAGCCAACTGTGGGCACTGGAGCCCCAGAGGGAACTGGGTGTTGATGATTACAGTTGTATGAGACATCCTCCAGGACACACACTGAGTGAGTCGGCCTGTGAGTAAGCCCATGAGTTGGGTGTGCCCATGAGATGGGTGTGTAGTTCCTCTCTGAGACAGAGATGGTATGTTGTGTGCCCCTGTGTGGGGTAAGGAATCCCATGAGTTTGGTATGTCATTCTCTTTGATATAGAGATTAAATGATGTGGTACTCCAGATGATTCTCCTGTGAGATGAAATGAGATAGATATATTTTGAGTAGGACATCACTGTGGATGAGCGCAGGTGGACATGATCCTATTAGTTGAGCACTAGTGAGTGTGTGTCTAGATGATTCTCCTGTGAGACGCAGTGAGATAGAGATATGTTGACTTGGATGTCCTTGTGGTTGAGTACAAATGGACGTGCCCCTAGTGGTTGAGAACTAGTGGGTGCATGATATCCCTTGTCATATTGTCCAAGAGTCGGACTTACCTGTAACCCTATTTTTGATGTAAAGTGTACAAGTCGGCCCCACCATAAAGTGAAAGATAATTAATGTAAAAGAATTTTAATATGGTAATTATTAATTATATTTTGAGTTATTGAGGTCGGACATGTTGTGCCAACAGACACTACTTGTGATATGTCCAGTCTAACATAAATAAATATAATTTCCCCTTTGAGGAAATATACACAAGTGTGAGTTTGGAAATTTCAACAAGTACTTGTTCTTGGGTTGAAGTGCGCACCTCTCTTAGGCACTAGTCTTCTAGGTTTTGTGAGCACCCTTTTGTGTGTTAGGTTTATGGTGTGGGAGGTCTTTCTCTTGAAGAATATAGTAAAGGATTGGTTGGGTTTTCTTCCCTTGTTGAGAAGGGTTTCCCATGATACTTCTTGTGTACTTGTGCATGGTGTTTCTTCTTGTGATCTTGATTACTGCAACAAATTATTTATGGTGTAACTGCAATTGTCTATGGTTCAAGTAAAATGCTAAAATTGGAATCAAATTCATGCTTGATCCTATATTAATTAAAAATAAACATGGTATCAGAGAATAGGTCTTGAATAACCCCTACACAAGCATTTGAATCTAGTCGTCCTTCTCTTTTGCAGTTCCATACGACCTCTAGGATTTGTTGCAATTTCGTACGATCCTCCTTTTCTGAGGTGTTTCAGAGCCTAATACTTGGATGTTGAGGCAAATTTTGGCATAGGAGAGTACGAACTTCTCTAGTTCACCTCCAGAGACTCTTAGAGTAAAATTCTGAGCATATTTGAATTTTTGGCACTAGGGTTTCTAGGGTTACGCAGTTTTCTGCAAACTCTTGGATTTAGGGTTTCTACAGCTCACTGAAGGATATCCTCAGCTCACCAGTATTCCTGTGACTCTATTAAGGATTATTATTGGCAGTCATAAGCCCAACAAAACCTAAGGTTGCTATCCTAGCTTAGATGTTAGGTTTTCTAGCCCAGTTGACAAGGGTTTGTGAAGAATCTAAAAATATGGTGACACCATGGATACCTTCTTCATGAAGATGTCAGAGGACAGAGATCATCCAGGTGCCATTGGAGAAATCATATCATCTCCCTCAGGTATGCACTTGTATATATGATTTCTATCATTTTCATGAGGGTACTTGCAAGAGGAAGGAACCTTGTTGAAGTCATGGATCCAGAGGGATATCAATGCATTTAGAGGAACAACACACTGAAAGTGAAGACTCCAGGTTTGATTGTTTTAATTATCATGCTTCTAACATACATTTCTAAAGTTTGCTACATTAAAAGTAGGTGTTATAGCTATGACATAAATCCTTAAATTGTTTTGATTCTAGAGATGTACTCATTATTCTCCTTTAGGAGATATTCTTGTTTTGTTTCCTTTCGTTCGTTTTCTTGTTCCAGGAAAGTTAAAAACAAAATAAGATGGTTATAATTCAGACTTCAGAGGGAGTTAGCTGACTTCAAAGGGAGTCACTTGACTCAAAGGAAGTAAAAACTATTTGAGAAGGAGGAAGAACAAAACCATCATTGAGGAAACTAATGCAATGATGCATGATCAGAGTCTTCTTATGATTCTGTGGGAAGAAGCATTCATGACAACAATATATGTTTCGAATAGGAGTCCTCACCAGATTTTGAAGAAAATAACTCCTGAAGAAGCCTTCACCAAGGTGAAGCTTGATATTGAACACTTCAGGATATTTGAGTGCCCGGTGCATTTTCATGTACCCAAAGAGAAGAGGTCCAAGCTAGACCCTTCAGGGAGAAAGGATACATTTATGGGATACAGTGAATCTTCGAAGACATATCGGATCTACATCCCTAGATAGAGACAGATTGAGATAAGAAAAGATGTTGTCTTGAAAGAAAATATAGCCTTTCAAAGATCCTAAGAATATTAGATGGATATTGACAGTGAGACAATACCTTCTCCCCCTTCAATAGTTCAGAGGGAGACATGCATTATTCCAGTGGATCCAGTTGTTCTAGTTGATCCAGATGCTCCAGTTGATATGCCCAGAGATATTGCAGTAGGGCATAAAAGGCCTACCTGGGATCGAAAAACTTTGTAAGAGACAGAGGGACATATAATCCCCTCAAGGCACATCCCAAGAGAGAAAGAGACCAAAGATATTTTTGAGCTACCTTTCATCCATGATCCACATCATTGATTCTAATCCTTCTTGTCATGGAGAAGTGACGGGTGAACAGGTATGGCAAGATGCCATGATAGAAGAATATCATTATGTCTTGAAGAATGATGTATGGGATATTGTCCCAAGACCAGAAGGGAAGTTTGTGGTGACTCCCAGGTGGATCTATAAGATCAAGCATGCAACTGATGGAAGTGTCGAGAAATACAAAGCGAGATCTGTAGCCAAAGGATTCTGACAAGCAGAGGGAGTTGACTATGATGAGACATTTGATCTAGCATCCTGATACACTTATATCCATACTATCATCCATGGGTTGGAAACTACATCAAATGGATGGGTTCTTGATGAGTTTGGATTTCAACAAGAGTGTCATTGATCCAAACCTATATTATCATATTGTTGGCAATGAGTGTCTGATATTGGTATTGTATGTGGATTATTTATACCTTACCATTCAAAAATACTTATTGTTGAATGTAAGCAAGAATTGACTTTTTTTTTCGAGATGAAGAATCTGGGTATGATGTAGTACTTCTTGAGACTAGAAGTATGGCAGAGGACTAATGAGATTTTTCCTAGGTCAAGGAAAATATATAGTGGAGATATTTAATAATATCGGTACGACAGAGTGAAAATCCATACCTACACTGATGGTGATGGAATTGAAGAGAATATATGGTACTCCTACTAATTCAGGCGAGATTGATCCACAATTGAGAGGATCATTGATGTATATGGTTAAAACCAGACCTGATATATGTTATGCAGTGAATGTGCTTATCTAGATCATGATTCAATCGAGACAGACTCATTGGATAGAAGTGAAACATGTATTGATATACCTACGAGGCATAGTTGGATATGGCCTGAGATATGCCTCCAATGTAGACTTGAATTTGTAGGGATATGCTGATGCAGATTGGGAAGGGAGCACAGTGGACCGAAAGAGCACATCTAGTTTTTGTTTTACCTTGGGGCCTTCCATGGTTTCCTGGTACAGTAGGAAACAAATATATGTGGCTTTGAGTATCGCAGAAGCAGAGTATATAGCATTGAGTGTGGTAGTCCACAAAGCAGTGTGGTTTTGCAAGCTTCTGACAGATTTATTTGATCATGAGATGGATCCTATTATTATTCATTGTGATAACCAGAGATTTGTGAAGCTCTCTTGGAACCTTGTGTTTCATGATAGATCAAAACACATTGAGATAAAATATCATTATATCAAAGACATGGTGCAAAGAAAAGCAGTACACGTGCAATACCTTCCTACACATGAGAAGATTGCAAATATCTTCACCAAACCACTTGCCAAGACGAAGTTCTAGTACTTCCGTGAGAGACTGGCTTGGTGAAGAATACCTCCCTAACTGAGAGGGAGTGTTGATGACTACAGCCAAGACAAATTTCAAGTACTTATGTGCGAGACTTGGCCTAATGGAGAATTCCTCCCTAGCTGAGAGAGAGTGTTGATGATTACAGCTCTGTGAGACATCTTCTAGGACACAGACTGAGTGAGTCAGCTTGTGAGGAAGCCCATGAGTTGGATGTGCCCATGAGATGGGTGTGTTATTCCTATCTAAGATGGAGATGGAATGTTGTGTGCCCCTGTGTGGGGTGAGGAATCCCATGAGTTGGGTGTGCCCATGAGATGGGTATGCAGTTCCTCTCTGAGATAGAGATGGAACATTGTGTGCCCATGTGTGGGGTGAGGAAGCCCATGAGTTGGGTGTGTCGTTCTCTATAAGATGGATATGAAATGATGTGGTACTCCAGATCATTCTCCTGTGAGATGTAGTGAGATAGATATCTGTTGATTAGGATGTCTTTGTGGATGACCACAGGTGAACGTGATCCTAGTGGTTGAGAATTAGTGAGTGTGTGTCCAGATGATTCTCCTGTGAGATGCAGTAAGATAGAGATCTGTTGACTTGGACATCCATTTGGCTAAGAACAAATGGACGTGCCCCTAGTGGCTAAGCACTAGTGGCTTTATGAGATCCCTTGCTATATTTTCCAAGAGTCAGACTTACCTGTAACCCTATTTGTGATGTAAAGGGTATAGGTCGGCCCCACCATAAAGTGAAAGATAATTAATGTAAAAGATAATTAATATCATAATTATTAATTATGTTTTGAGTTATTGAGGTCGGCATTGTTGTGACAACATACACTACTTTTGATATGTCCAGTCTAATATAAATAAAGGTAATTTCCCCATTGAGGAAATATGCACAAGTGTGAGTTTGGAAATTTCAGCAAGTACTTGTTCTTGGGCTGAAGTGTGCACCTCTCTTGGGCGCTAGTCTTCTAGGTTTTGTGAGCACCCTTTTGTGTGCTAGGTTTATGGTGTGGGAGGTATTTCTCTTGAAGAATATAACAAAGGATTGGTTGGGTTTTCTTCCTTTTTTGAGAAGGGTTTCCCAGGATACTTCTTGTGTACTTGTGCATGGTGTTTCTTGTTGTGATCTTGGTTATTGTAGCAAATTGTTTATGGTGTAACTGGAATTGTCTATGGTTCAAGTAGAATGATAAAATTGGAATGAAATTCATGCTTGAGCCTAGATTAATTAAAAATCAACACTGTGAAGGCTTGAGGGACTACGTGGTAGAGAAGAGGGATCCCATTCCTTGGGTTGTGTAGGTTGAGGGGAAAGAGAGTTGGTGGATTGGAATTTTTGTTGGAGTGGAGAACTTGGGTTTTGGGATATTGTGTGTGGAGAGTGGAAAACCAAGATGGATAGACCTCCTTGTGGACTCATAGCCTTAGCTCGAGGGTGGATTTTTGTTGAGAGAAAATGAACATCAATTCCTATGGTTTTCAGGAATGTCTTTCGTATGCAACCAGTTGGTTCCTCTATTTAAAAATAAGTCTCATGTTATCTTTTACCATGTCTATTCCACTATGTAAATGAATATTTTATTGTCATTGTGTTTTCTTGAATGGTGACGTTCATGTTTTGAAATATGTTGTTAGTTGCATGAAAAAAATTATGGTCCTGCTACCCTTTCATTTATTTTATATTTGTGGGGTGTTTTTAATTCATTTTTAGCAAGCAGATATTTTACAGTTGGTATCAAAGCAAATTTCATTTTTTGTTGGTATTGGGTACATTACAAATTAGTATCAGAGATTTTGGTTCAACACCATACCTATATGGGCCAAATACCAGTGTAAATTTGGTAAATTCATTGTTGCGTAATTTTTTTCGATCGTTGATGGAGTTGTTCAGAGGTTGTCGAAAAATTGGAGACGTTTTCCCTGATTGTCGATAGCTAATAGACCTTCTCATCGACCGTCGATAAAGGGTTTTTGTTGATTTTCAATGGAAGAAATAAGTTGATTGTTGATGAAGGGAAAGGATGAGGATGACATGGTTGAATAAGGTGATGACACTTATACATCATCAACCACATGTCATGCCATTTCAGCTACATTTCCACATCAACAAAATGATAGTTTTTATAATTAAAAAAAAAAAACAAGTTTGGAGCCAAAAACTTGTTTTGTCCATAATATGAGTAGAAAAAATCATAATCATATGAATTTTAAGGGGTGTGTCTGCAATTAAGAGGGATAAAAAAATGTTAGTGAGGGGCATGGGCCAATCTTGCTTCAATTCTCCATAAAATTTCAATTAGTGGTTTTTAAAGATCTGGGTTGTGCTTAGCGATCGAGACCCGGATAAAGATGAAATTTTTATAGAGTGTCCAAAAAGTAGGCATGAAGATACCTAGTTGGGATTTTGGTAGAATTCAAAGGGGTTTTATGTGGGGATTCCAAAATAGGGAAAAATCCAATATTCTTGGACATTTTTTTGGGAGTTTTGAAATCTTTGGAGGAGGAAAAGGGACCCTAGATCACAAATATGGGAAATTTTATTTACTCAACATTTTACCTACTCAACAATCTAGACAAATTTTTATTGAGGAATTTTTTCCCAGTTTTTCTTTGTTTGGGAGATAGCCAATTTTGGCTAAAAATTCCAAGTCTGGAGAAAATGTAAAAGTGCAAAGTCGTAAATTCCAAATTTATACAGAATTTTATTGGAGCATCAGATTTGGAATATGAAAATTGTTGTGTGTTCACAATCACAAATCCTAATTGCGCCCGATATAAAATATTTATAATTCCTGAGATATTTTCCATTACAGATGGTAGAAAATGGTCTATGAGCTAAATTGCACTAGTGAAAACAATGCACATTCGAGTAGAAATGACAAAATTCAAAAATCCATAGCTTTTAACTTGGAAATCAAAACAAGGAGTGAGTATAGTTGTTGTAAAGTTAATACATAGGAAAACAGGACAGAATGTTTAAGTTCCCCAAAGAAGCATCTAGTTATTTCATAAAGTTGCAAGAAAAAGTGCAATTATATTCCATGAACCATGCAACTACTTAAAATGAAAGTTTTCCAAACAATGTCAATTTTGGAAAAATATTTCCAAATGGTAGAGGTAAGTGTCAGGTGTGAATATAAGGTAAGGAAGATGGTAGATTCTCATTATGGTTCTTATGTAGAGGTATAGAGGCACATTTAGAATGCATTGGCCTGGGAATAAAAAGGGGTTGATTTTTTAATAACAGGGTAGTTGTCGATGAACAAGGGAAAACTCAAGGATAAAGTGTTATGTCAAAGGCCTATTGATAGGAGGATAAGATGGATTCAATAAGGAATGTGTGGGTCTACTGTGGATTATAATTCCAAGGTCCAATGGACATAGAAACAGGGAAGATCTTGTAGAGTTGGATGAGATAATAAATAACTACAATGCTATAGAGCATGAAATAAAAAGTTGATAAGGACTCTGGAAGAGTAGAGACAAAATTTGATATTTAGTTGATGCAAATTTTGAATGACTTGTAAAGACATATCAACATGGATTCCCATATGAAACTAGAATGGAACAACCATCAAGTGGAGAATGGAATGGATATTCATAGGTAGATAAGGGAGACTCATTCACCTTGAATGTAAAATTGTATGGATTACATCATAGCTTTCTACAAAAGGAGGAAAATAATTTCATGAGGTGATGTGTGACTCATGGGATGGGACAACCAACTCTATGTAAGAACATAGGAACGCACAGAAAAAAGTTGCAAGCCATAAACCAACAACTTCTATCTAAAAGTATTCAAAGAAGAAAATCCACTTAAATTCAGAGTTCACAGTGAAAGCGAGATATAGGTCCAAGGAATTCAGTGAATGAAATAATGAAGGCTCATTCATTTTAAAGGTTTCAGTGGAAAAATAAAGCAGTGAGTGGTTTCTATACTGAAGTGTTAATATTCAACTGAATTAATGTTCATACAACATTGGGAATATTGAAGGGTTCAACCAAAATAAATTTGGGTCATGATTGTCTGAGTGGAAGCAATTGTTAATTGGACTTGGTTGGAAGGTGCTCAACAAGAAGAAATGGGGCATAGATGAGCATAATGAAGGCACACAAGGTAGTGAGAATCTAAGGGAATTCAAGGAAAACCATGTAGAACATAAAAATAAATAAATAAAGTTGAAATAAATGCACATTGGAGAGCATGCTAGAAGTAATGCAAATGCATATAGGAAAGATATAATGCATGTGCACTAGTAGGCATGTTGAGAATGAATGATTGGTGCATAGAGACATGCATTAGTGCATGTAAGAATGCTTGGACATACATATGGAATGCTTCTAGACTTTGAGTAGTTTGTTGTTATCTATATGCAATAATGATGTTATAATAATTGAATAAGACTAATGATGGATTATGTATTTAGGAAAAATGTTTATAGCATGGTTGAAGATGTTGATGGTGTTGTTGCTGCATATGACATCTATCCATATGAAGAAAAATGAATATGGTAATAATGTTGATCATTAGGTTGGTGAAGGGAGCCTGCGAGCTTCTACAAAATATCAATTGATCAAGAAGCATCAAGTAATGTGATAACAGCCATGAAAGTATGTATTTGGGTTTCTTATGATGTGTAATTACTAAATGGAATTGAGGTAAGAACTCCCTTAATTAAATTTCAATATTTCAATTAATGAGTAAAGGAAAAGGGCCTTGAGTATACAAATGTTATTTAATGCTTGAATGTAATTATATGAGATCTAATTGCATGTTATGTTATGTTGGTTATGACATCACAACTAGGTCAAGTCAAGAGACATACTCATGTTATAGCAATGAATGCCAATAGAGATAGTCATGTGAGAGGCCATGTTGTGGTTGGATATGGAAGGGTTATAACAGCATACAAGTGTATAATGGTCTTCCCCTATATAACCAATGTTTGTACTACAACCTCTTTGTCGACAATGAAGAACACTAAGGGATTATGTTCCCATTGTTGTGTATCAGTTGAAGAGGAAGGTATCCAAATGGTCAAGCATGTAAATGGGGAAGATTTTGGATGATGTGTTGAGGCATGGCATAGACAATACAACTCGCCATGGTGGAATACTTGATGTAGATATGCGTTATTCCAAAGTCAATGCAAGGACACATTGTGTAGATGTGTCCATGGGTAATTTGCACGATGGTTTAATGGTAGAAATGCTTGATTGCATTTGTAATGATTAAGTGTGTTGATAATGCACATATAATGAATGATAATTTCATTTTGATTAATATGATTAATAGTTGGATGTGATTGAATTGTTGGTATGATATAATTCTGAGATCACTTCATGGTTTGTTGCAATAAAAATATAATGTGTATGAATACTGATAATTTTTTTGGCAGATTGAAAGTTGAGAAATATTTCAAGAAGAGTGGTCTTGGATATGGCAACGATGTAATCCCATAAGGAAGACCGATACCTATTTCTACAAGAGATCAACATTATGAGAAGGAATCTCATGCTCGAGAAATTTGATTTCCTATATGAAATAGATTTGGAAATTAATAAGTGAAATCGTTATGATGATATCTCATGATGAATGTATCTGTGTGATATAGCTAAGATGATGGCTATTGAAGATAGAAATATCGGGGAGAAGGACATTGTTATAACACTAGAACCCTGTGGTTTCCACAGGCTATAGAATACTAGCAGATGTCTGGTAGTAAGCCGGTGTTCTCCTTGCAAGTGAAAACCTTGGGAAAAGATGGATTGCACGAGGGAATATGTAGCAGTGAAGGGGATGCATGAGCTTGGAGGGTGAGTATATCAAGGAAGAGGAAACTTAAGAATTAATATGGCATAGTGGATAGAACCATGAGGGTGTGTCGGAAAAAGGATTTTATTCTTCAATTATTGCATGTGGTTGCTTTGTGAAGCACATGATAGTCATACAAATAAGTGTTGCTTATGGTTACAAACTTACTCTTGAATAAATGTTGCATTGTGGATTCAAGGACTCATGTGGAAAAGATAATTGTTATATGATGATGGATATAACATGTATGTTTTCATTATGGTTGTATAGGAACAACTAAATAATGAAGGCGTGAACCGAATGTTAGGAAAGAAGAGAAACAAAAGAAAATGGATCTCAAGAATGAAGGCATGGAATAAGTAAATTTACAGCTCAGAAGAAGCAAAGAATGAGCTAGAAGATGCATTGCAGGAGGCACATTTGAAATTATTTAAAAGTTTGTAGATTTCATTATCATAGTTGGAGTTCCTAGATCCATAGTTCTGAGACTTCCTGTCCAACCTTGTGTTGGATCCCTAGATGGAAATGGTACACCCTAAGGGACTGTAGTGCACAGAAAGGGGTACACTTCCTTGAGTTGTGTATGTTGAGGGGAATGAGAGCCTGTTGGTTGGAATTGTTGTGGGAATCAACAAATTGTGAAAGTTGATGCAGTTAGATTTCTAGGAGTCACATCTCTGAGACTTCCTAGTCAAACTATGTTGGAGCCATGGAGGGAAGTCGTACAGCCCAAGGGACTACAAATCATAGAAGGGGGTACACTTCCTTTGGTTTTCTAGACTGAGGGGAATGAGATCTTACTGGTTGGAATTGTTGCAAGAATTATAAATTGTAAAAACATTGTGTATAGTTTATGGGCCAGAGTGCCTTTGTATATATGTTTTGGGTTGGAATGCCGATGTGATATTAGGTCGGAGAGCCTATATACTGATTAAGGGCTAGCAATCCTACCATTGCAATATGTATGTACACATGTATGGTGGTGTGCACTAAGGAAAGTGAAAAAATAATGGGGATGGCATGTAACATCCACAATTTTAATCCCTGTAATTTTGTTTTGTAAGTAAGATTTCTATAAAGTTATTGTCATGGAAAAACAATTAAAAAATGTCATTCATGTCCGGGTGGAGTGCCATGCGCACTATGGGATAGATATGACCCCATCCATGTAATCCATGTCAATTATAATGTAAATGTGCAAATGTGATTTAGTCTAGTGATTCAGTATGTCTCAGGCCAGAGAGAATTTATTGATCAATATGGACAAAACATGAGCTATGTAAATTGTATAATGAATTATTAATAATTACATATTGTTGGTTCTGATATGAGAGGGACGATAATTATGGAGAGCTATGATTCCTCAAGAGAGGGGGATAAAGGGGGTCCAAGGGAAAACATGTGTTATTTTCCTGAGTTAAAGTATCATTACCATATAATCCTTCCTTTGACTTATTATACACTCAATCATTGAATTCATGTAAGAGGTTGGGTGAGGGAGTCAACTCACCTAGCTATGACAGCATGGGTTGAGTGCAAGCAAGCATGGGGGAAGTGTGAGAGTCAAGAAATCATTTTGGGGAAGAGTGAGAGCCAAGCAAGCATAGGAGAAGAAGGAAATTTGAGTAGGAAGAGGCGA
>ML796929.1:154560-181259 GCA_009831015.1 Picea engelmannii | reverse complement strand
AAAAAAAAAAAAAAAGGGGCTGGCTAGCTGTTTTAAGTTGTTCTAAGAAATGGTTTTTTCATTTGATGATATAAATTTACACGAATCACTATTTTTTGTTGTTCAAAATCCATTTTGAATGCAGAAATGGATTCAGCGTGCTGAAAAATGTCCAGAGCACTCAGATTTTACAAAAATAATCTCTTAAATCTACGAATCCAACAATTTGTCTTCGGATTTCTGACAGATATCTCTGGAAAAAATCTTCATTTCCTAGAATCTTTAGCCTACGACCAAAAAAAAATGGGTCTGTGTCCCACTAGATTTTCAGAAGTAGTTTGAGTTTCACATGGATCAAAGTTCCATGCATTTCAAAACTTTACCGAAGGATTTTGCCCCATTTTCAACCAACCCAAATGCTCAGAAAATGAATCAATATTCTAGATTGACCAAAAATTTAAAATGAGAACACCAAAAAACCTGCCCACAAAATAACTCGAAGGAAAAATTACTCAGAATTAGCACACTCCACAAATAAACAGACACGAGAAAAGCCAACTTGATTGGGAATTATCCGAAAGCTGTAAATTGGAACGATCAGTGAGAATGTGACTGTGACTGAAAGGTGCAGTTTTCAAAAATTCAAAGTTGTGGCCAAGACTCACAAATAATAAACAGGCTGGGATATAATTTATACCGCTGGGTGTAACAAAGTAGTGGCGAGAACCCGCAAATAATAAACACAAATTATAAATAGACTGCGAGATAACTTACACTGCTGGGTGGGTGTAGCCATACAAAAATTAGAAGAATCAGTATCGAACATGTATCAGTATCGAATCTTACTACTTTGATGTATCATGTCCTCGACCAGGTTCTTGAAGGGAGGACGGCCAGCTCTCTCGGCGAGTATTTCAGGGAGCTTGTTTTTGAATGTTTCATATTTGCCAAGTTGGGGTTTCCCGAAATGAAGAGGGCCGAGAGAAACCACCTGCGGCTCATAAGCTGCTTTCATAGGCAGACGATCCAGTGTGCGGGAGGCGCGTTGGGTGACCATCTCAACCTCATCCTCCGCCTTTTCAGTTTGCTTTGAAGAGGGAAAGAGAATATCAATCCTGTGGTCGTCCATGAMGMGGCAGGAGAAGTGTTGCTTCGAGATTGAGCCTTGAGCCTTGGCTTCTAGGAATCCCAAAACGGTTAGGATCAGAGATCTAGAGATCAAATGCCGGTAAGGGTGAGGGCGAGCGCAAGGGCAAGGGCAAGGGCAGGCCGTTTTCTGGAGCCTCGAGGTAAATAGCTAATTATAGGCTGGAAATGCCGAGCATCTTAATACGGTTTAGAGATTTGGGTGTCGGAAATCAGAGAGAAACGTACAGAGAAAGTAAACGTTGTACACCGTTTATCGATTCGATTGATCTGCTCTTTTCCTAACCGCTGATATGCAATCATCTTTTGTTTTTTTCGAAGATACGTGCCAAAAGCAGCCATTACACAAAAACAGCAACAACAGGCAGTACCGACACCGACAAGTGGCCAGGACCAACAAATAAAGGAGTAGGTTAATCTCGGAGCAAAAAGATTCCTTTTCAGGCCAAAAAAAAAAGGGGCTGGCTAGCTGTTTTAAGTTGTTCTAAGAAATGGTTTTTTAATTTGATGATATAAATTTACACTAATCACTATTTTTTGTTRTTCAAAATCCATTTTGAATGCAGAAATGGATTCAGCGTGCTGAAAAATGTCCAGAGCACTCAGATTTTACAAAAATAATCCCTTAAATCTACGAATCCAACAATTTGTCTTCGGATTTCTGACAGATATCTCCGGAAAAAATCTTCATTTCCTAGAATCTTTAGCCTACGACCAAAAAAAAATGGGTCTGTGTCCCACGAGATTTTCAGAAGTAGTTTGAGTTTCACATGGATCAAAGTTCCATGCATTTCAAAACTTTAACGAAGGGTTTTGCCCCATTTTCAACCAACCCAAATGCTCAGAAAATGAATCAGTATTCTAAATTGACCAAAAATTTAAAATGAGAACACCAAAAAACCTGCCCACAAAATAACTCGAAGGAAAAATTACTCCGAATTAGCACACTCCACAAATAAACAGACACGAGAAAAGCCATCTTGATTGGGAATTATCCGAAAGCTGTAAATTGGAACGATCAGTGAGAATGTGACTGTGACTGAAAGGTGCAGTTTTAAAAAATTCAAAGTTGTGGCCAAGACTCACAAATAATAAACAGGCTGGGATATAATTTATACCGTTGGGTGTAACAAAGTAGTGGCGAGAACCCGCAAATAATAAACACAAATTATAAATAGACTGCGAGATAACTTACACTGCTGGGTGGGTGTAGCCATACAAAAATTAGAAGAATCAGTATTGAACATGTTACTTTGAAAGAGTTATATTGAAAATAAATTAAGACTAACAGTGATGAAAGGGAATTTTTTTAATTTATTTTTTAATTGGAGACTCGCATGATCATCACAAAAGTGAAATATTTGTGGTGTAAAAAACAGTTGAGATTATGTCGGCCATTCTTTTTCTAGGTATGAACCATTCATGACGATCACATGATCTTGTAGCTGAAAGTCAAATGATGTATCATTTTTTCAATAGTACTATGTATTATTTATTGGTGGGAGTAGATTTGGTTTTATCTATTTTTTTTCTTTTATTGAATTTCGGTTGGTTAAAAACTGTTAACTAATTTTCCTTCATTTTGTGTAACTGTTTAATAGATACCATATATCTATGTATGTCAGTAGAGGCAAATGTAGAGTGTGGGATGAGTGTGAGGAAATGGTTGTAAGCATGTTTTAGTTGTAATTCTTCGTTGAACAATAATAATATTGATTATCATTGTTATGTGGATGTTTTCTTTCTAAAGGGTTTTACCACATAAATCATTGCGTTCAATTGTGTGATTGTTGTTGTGTCTTGTTATTTTTCCATTAATCTGTGCATCTTTGTGCAACAAGTGGTATCAGAGCTCAAAAGGAAGGAGTAGTCAACAAGACTGTGTTTTTTGCTGAAGCGGAGAAGGACATAGGACAGATTCATGGACAAATTTGTTCCAACCACGATATTGGATGGCTTATCGCTGGTAATCTCGTTCAAAGGGAGCGATAATCGATACCATAGTTCAGATTTGCAAAAAAATTTAGAACATCGCTACAAACGACATGCTATAGGGGCAATAATGGTGATACGCTTGTGATCATCTCTCTTGACACTTATCGGGTGGTGCGTTTTCATCACATGTTGAGCCTTGCGAGGGAACTGATAATCGTAGAAGCTAATTGAAGTTTGTATTACAAAGAACTTGAGAGTTCAAAATTGTCGATCATTTAAATGTTTTCAATACTCTGATTTGACAATTATCTAGTATGGAAGTAAAATACAAAGATGAGGACAAAGCAATCACGCTATTGTGTTCATTACCTGAAACTTTGGATCATTTAGTCACATCTATGTGGTTTAGTAAAACTGATGCAATTGATTATGATACTTTGTGGAAGATTTTTTGATTGAGGAGATGAGGAGAAAATCCAGTCAAGAAACCTCAACATCGGAAGCAATGGTAGTCAGAGATCGATCCAAAGAAAGAGGGCAAAATCAGAGAGGTACAACAAGATCTAAGTCAAAAGGCAAGAAGGGTAAGTTAAAATGTTGGTTCTGTGGCAAATCTGGGCATCTCAAGAAGGATTGTTGGAAAAGACAAAAAACATCCAAAGAGGACTCCACAAAAGAAGTGAATCCAACTACAACAAGTTCAGGTTTAGGTATGGTTGATGAGATATTATCTACTTGTAATGTTTCACAACATCATCGAGACTATTTAATATATTTGGGTGCTTCTCATCATATGTGTCTTCATAGGAATTGGTTCTCAACTTACCAATCTAATGATGACGATGTTGTTTTTATGGGAAATAATATTTCTTGTAAAATTATTGGGATTGGTAGTATCAAGGTTTAAATGTATGATGGTACTATAAAATACGAGGCATGTACTCGAACTTAGTAAAAATTTAATATCTTTGGGAGCTTTAGATTCTAGTGGTTATAAATGTACAGTTCAAAGTGGCATACTTAAGGTGTCCAAAGTCATCTTAGTAATCATGAAGGCTAAAAGTATCGAGAATCTTTATCAACTAGAAGAAATAATTAAATCAGATCAAGTAGCATTAGTATCTAAAAGTGCAAGTGACCCTACTCGTTTATGGCATTGATGTTTGGGTCATATGAGCAAGAAAGGGCTTAAGGTACTGGTAGACCGTAAGTTACTTCCAAGCTTAAAATCTCTGAATTTGAATTTCTGCAAGCATTGTGTTTTTTAAAAACAATGTAGACAAAAGTTTAAAATAGGAAGACATATAAGTAAATGTATCCTTGATTACATTCATTCAGATGTTTGGGGACCATCCCCTACAGTTTCTTTTGGAGGATCGTCATATTTTATAACATTTATAGATGATTACTCTAGAAAGGTGTGGATCTCTTTACTTAAAAGAAAAACTTATGTATTTAATGTTGTTAAGAAATTTAGAGCTTTGGTTGAAAAGAGTACTGATAGGTCAATCAAGTGTTTAAGAACAAATAATGGAGGTGAGTCTAGATCTTTGGAATTCAAAAAATATTGCAAGGAAGCTCGAATCGAAAGACATAAAACCACATTCTATACTCAACAAAATGGTGTTGTTGAACCTATGAATAAGACTCTTCTAGAGAGAGCAAGGAGCATGCTCAGTAATGCCAAGTTGCAGCAGGAATTGTGGGTAAAGGTAGTTCTTACAGCATGTTATCTGGTAAGTCAGTCACCATCAACTACAATAAATTATAAGATTCCAGAAGAGGTATGGAAAGGTCATTCGTGTGATTATTCAAATTTGAGAATATTTGGTTTTTATGCTTATGCTCTTATTTCTATGCTTGGCACATACTCATCATAAGAAAATATGTAGTATTTGATAAATCCTCACTCATAAAATCAAATATGGTAGATGTTGAAATGAGAAAAGAATAGGTACCACAAACTCATCAAGTTCAATTGGAGACTCAACCATCTTCAAGAAAGTAGGAGCATGAATAAGTTCCAGAGCAAGAAGCTGAGGATGCACAAAATATCCAGGAAAATGTGGATATTCCTCAACCATCTTTAAAGAGATCTACACAGGTAAGGAATCCTCCTACAAGGTATGAAAAACATGTTTCATCTATGGATTTGATTTCTAATGATGGGGGAACCTAGTTGTTATCACGAAGCAATGGATGGTACTAAAAGTGCTTAATGGAAAGAAGCTATGAAAGAATAAATTTACAGAGGAATAAAACTTGGGACCTGGTAGAACTTCCAAAGGACGGGAAGGTTGTTGGTTGCAAGTGGGTCTACAAACTGAAAAAGGGTGTTGCTAATAAAGTTGAGAGGTATAAATCAAGATTGGTAGAAAAAGGGTATTCACAAAAGGAAGGTATTGATTTCCAAGAAATTTTTTCACGAGTTGTTAAGATTAATTCAATTCATGTTGTGTTAGCACTAGTTGCTTTACTTTATCTTGATTTAGAGCAGCTAGATGTTAAAACAACATTTTTACATGGAGATTTGGATGGAGAAATATATATGGAACAACCAGAAGGGTTTGTTCAGTATCATAATAAAAGGTTTGTTTGCAAACTCAAGAAGTCAGTGTATGGTCTGGGGCAATCTCCCAGGAAATGGTACAAGAAGTTTGATTACTTCATGGTGAGCCAATTTTTTTCAAGAAGTGAATATGATCATTCTGTGTACTTTAAAAAGTTGGAAAATGGCATATACATTATTTTGTTGTTATATGTTGATGATATGCTTGTTGCAAGCAAAAACGTTGTTGAAATCAATAGGTTAAAGGCTCAGTTGGCTAGGACGTTTGATGTGAAGGATCTAGGAGCAACAAAACAAATCTTGGGAATGGAGATACATAGAGACAGGAAAAATGGTAAGTAGTGGTTATCACAACAAAAGTATGTGGAGAAAATACTTATGAGATTCGGTATGAATATTGTGAAACTAGTAAAAATCCCTTTGGCTTCTCATTTTAATATTTTTTCAACTTTATGTCCTAGTAATGAGAAGAAAAGGAGTATATGTCTTGTGTACCATATGCTAATACAGTAGGAAGTTTGATGTATGTGATGGTAAGTACTAGACCAGGTATTTCACATGCAGTTGATGTTGTCAGTAGATACATGGAAACTCCAGGTAAAGAGCATTGGGAAGAAGTGAAATGGGTGCTTCAGTATCTTAGGGGCACAAGTAACTATTGTATCACCTATAATGGTTGCATTGGTTTAGTCTGTGGTTATTTCGATTCAGATTTTGCAGGTGACTTGGAGAAAACGAGATCAACTTCATGATATGTCTTTACTCTTGTAGGTGGAGGTAAATGTTATTTAAGAGAGGAGAATTTATCCAATTGTTATATACCTTTCAAAATGTATTGCAAGATATTTTAACACACGTAAATCTTTGATGTCAATAATAAATATTCCATCAAATAAATTCCACTCCTTGAATCAGGGTGGGTATATGGTCGGTCTATGACCCTTGGATTCCTTCGACATCTTCTGGGTGATCTCGTAGTTCCTACGGGGTGGAGACGATGGGGTTGGTCCATGGTATGGTTTTTCCTTTTACCACATTTTGCTTGAAGGGTTGAAGGGAGATAGTACATCAAGTTGTTCACAAGGGCCAACTTGATCCTCTTCCCCAGGGATCCTAGATGAGGTAACCCTAGGAGAGCCACCGAATTTAACTATCGTCCATGTATGATCCATACAAGATCTAACCAACTACCCACTCTACCTTCTCTATGTTCTTGATAGCCCATCTTTCTTTCTTTGTCTTTGTAGAGTTTTTCAGTGGCATGTTCTGGTCCTATTCCCCATTACTGAGAAAAAGTAAGCAATCGGTTTCGGTAAAAGATACTATCATTACCACATAGATGATCAGACATCCAACTTGTAATTACAATGACCCAATTGCAAGAGCGGAGCTCTACCAACTGAGCTATATCCCCCGTATCCGGACCAAGTGGAGCATACATGAACAATTTTTTTCTTTTTCTTCCTACGATTTTCCCTGGCGCAGCTGGGCTATCCCGGGCTATACATTTCCATGATGCTCTATCAGCTATTTGGAAGGAAAAACCATGCACATTTCACAGTTGAATGGGTGTCTATAATCAATGAAGTGGCCGAAGGCTATTCTTTCAACTGGGAAAAAATGTTGTCGGATAACCTAGCTAAGGAGGTTGCCGAGTAGAAATCATTGAAATCAAGAGGCCAACATACTCCTTTTTACATGTTTGCCTACATCATGGATGCCATTTGCTTCATGAATCCATTTCCCCTGATGAACTAGAGTTGGACCTCGGCTAATTCTGAGCCTATACATTTCTACCACTCTAAACTATGGGAAGAAAATGATAAAGATTTCTTTTATGAGATATGTCACAATGTAGTGGTACCCATTCATGTAGCTATATATGGTCACCCTCCGCCTAGTATTTCAGAGAACATTATGGGGAACTTAGGAATAATTGCAGATTGGTACATTAAACATAACTTATCTTACATCAGAGTGTTTAGGTGCTTCGTTTCTCCCCATACCCTTTGATGCAGACCCCCCTTCTCCCCTCGGGGTTTCTTGACCTCCTAGTCTAGGATCGTTCAAAACAAGGAGACGAATCCACTCTTTGGGCCTTTATTAGACCCCAATCCATCTATACAGGTCCCCTTTCCTTCAAAGTGCAGGTTCTGTCAAACCTGCGAGATCTTTCTTGGCCTCTTCGAAGAATTTCAATAACAGACACTAGATCCCCTTGCTAGGATCATTCCTTCACGTATGACCTCGGGCTATGACCTCACGTAAACATGTGATTACGGAGCGACCAAAAGTGGTTTGATACCACACCGCTTTTTTCCCTGCAATTCAATATCAATCTCCATGTGTCCCTTTGGAAATACTGTGGTTTCAATTACGGCCCGCTCTAAGAATTTTAAAGTCTGAGCACTTTTTAGCCCCGCTATTAAGCATGACCATTGATCTTCAAACTTGGGCGGTGCCTCTTGATAAACAACTACAATTTTTCTCTTCTTTCCTTCCTTCTCCCTGGATCACATGTTCTCAGATCCTTACGATCTATCAACGTGTGTCCCTTTCAAATCAACGGTCGTGATTTGCTTTGCAATTCTAGTTTCAGAGTTTTCAACTCTCAAACCTCACTTTGTCCACAATGACTATCTTCCGAAGTGGAAGATCTGTTGACACCTTTCCTTAGCCAACGGACGGCTCAGATGAACCCCTACTCTTCGCCTTCGGCGATTCTTGTTCAACACCATCCACCTCTTTCCGGAGTGACTTTCTCTGCAATGGTAGATCTCCTGCCATGTATCCTCCTCAAATCGACGGTCCTAGCCTGCTTCGGGACTTCGGACTTCGAAAATATCAACTCTCGACTTTCATCTCCCCCCAAGATGATTTTATCTAAAGCTCATGACCTATTGGCGCGTGTCTCCAACAGATCGACGACTATGATCCACTTCAGGTCTTCATTCGGAATAAATGGATTTTTGTCACGTGTCCTTCTAAATAAGATGGCTATGATTCCCTTTGAATCTTCGGGTTTCAGAAATCTCAATTCTCAACTTCTCCACGCTCGCTTTTTCCCAAAGCATTTTACCCAGAGTACATGATCAGTTGACGTGTGTCCTCCTACAGATCGACGCCCCCCAACTACTTCAGTTATTCAGGCTTCGGGAGTTTCAACACTCCACCTTTGCTTCCTCCTGAAGCTCACAATTCATCGCCACACGTCCCTTTGGATCTGACGGTCCATATTCTCTTCGGACTTAGGGTTTCAGGAGTTTGAACTTTCAACTAAAATCTTTGAAGTGATTTTTCCCAGAGCCTCGGATCTGTTGACACGTGCCCCCTAGAAATCAATGGCCAGAATCCTCTCTTTAGAGATTTCTCTCTCTCCTGATCTACAAACTTCTGAATTTGTAGATCTTGCGCCACCTGTCCCTCTAGATGATGGACGGTCCCTAATCACTTCGGGACTTCGACAAGTTTTCTCTCATGTGCACACAAAGGACTTAAGGCTCGTGCACTTTACCTGGATTTGACAATGTCGATCCCTCGTGCTCAAATACAATAGTTGGGATCTATTTTCCTCCTTGATGTTCTCCTTCTGATGTCTGGACGTAGATCAAATGGTCTAGATATCTTTCTGTAGATGATTTGACGACTATTGTTGCTCCTCCTCCTGAGATTCTCCATTCTCCCGGACTTGGGAAATTTTCTAAGTGTTCAAAGATTTTGGTCTTTGAACCTTCTCCTGGGAAACCGGGTGAAAAGGTCTCGACTCTGCTTTTCCTCCTAATCTTTGAAAATGAATATTTTCCTCGACTCTGGTGCACACTTGCGCTTTGTGTGCAAACTTGTACTACTCCTCCTGAGCTTGTGAACTTGAAGTAAATTCACTTCTACGCACACTCACTGCGTTGTCTCTCTTGCGATTTTTCTTACTCAAGTTCTAAGGTTTCACTCCCTTTACTCCTCAAAGGGATTCTTGTGCCTTCTCGACACTTTTTCTCAATGCACACTTGAAAATCTTTACAGAGTGATCAAAAACTCTGTGAGTACCTTCCTATAATACTCTTCTCTTTGAACTCGACAAAGAGTTCTTCTGTGCATGCTTACACCTGCTTGATTCCCACCTGGCAGAGATCTACAGAGTTCTCAGTGACTTTGCTTCTTTGTTCTTCCTCGCCATAGTTTCCCCTCTAAGGTATTCAACAACCTAGAGGTTTCCCTTGAGTTATCACCGCTCTGGTGCGCCCTCTTGGCACGTTCTTTTCTGAATCCACAGAGTTCATGTGCACACTCCTTGCACTGGATACATAACCTCCAATGTTCTGTTGTGCACTCCTTGCATAGCCTAAGGAATCCAGAACAATGTAACAACCTCAACGAAGACAGATAAGTCTATCTTCCTATTGCAGATGAAAACCTATCATGCATCTACAACATACATAAACACACATAGATAACATTCATCAGATACACATAAACACACAGAAAGTTCATATGCAGGGAAACTTGCTCTCTTTCTATTAAGATGAATGTTTGATTACAATATCTGCATGTTAGACTCTAACAGAGTCTCATCTCTCTCAAGATCCATCAAATAACTATTCTATCTCCTATTTCCTCCTCTGAGGATTTCTAACTAACTTGCATCTACCTCCTATTCAGTAACAATACTCCTCTAACAACCTCATTTGGGCATACAATGCATCTACATATACCAGAAGTTTCCTAGGGTTCCCTCTGACTACCTATATTCTCGAAAGAAACGAACTACCCCTTAAGCACCATTATATTAAAGTCTAGGAGTGAAACTCCCAGATCACTCGCAATCATTTGCTCCCAAGCATTTTGATCTTCTTAAGTTTTCAATCAGTTCAAGAAAGATTTGCAGGAAACGCCAGTGTTTCATATTCTGAAATGATTCAAAGGCGTGCTAAGGTGTTGAGTTGTCTCTCCACGTGTGTTTGGTGATGATGCTCCTGCATCATACTCCACGACTGGGAAAATCACGAGCTCCTACTCATGGCTCACTCTAATATGCTGTTGAGATCCTCCAGGGTCCCAAACCTGAAATTGGAGTTGTCCACTTGCTCCTCTTCCTTGCTGCTTCTTCTGCCTTGTTGCTCCTGCAGGTCCTCTTTTTTTCCATCCTTATCTAATGACTTCTTCTTGTGCTTCTTCTAGCATCAATCTCTTTATCTCCTCTATTTCTTTGTCCAGCTGATCTACTTGCTGGCTCTCCTCCTGTAGTATGCTCTGTTGCATATTCTCTAAATCAATTTCCAACTTAACTTGTTGGATAAGATGTCTTTGCATATTTACCCTTCTCTCCAGGGCCTCCATCTCTTCACACAGATCAACAAGATCCATGCTATATGTTTCTTCCTCCTCTATTGTAGGTTCACATTCTATAGTTATCTCTTGCTCATCTCCCTGGCTGAAATTTTTGAGCCATTCCATTGAATGCTTTTCTCCTTCTTTTGTTGTAGATCCCAATTCTATAGTTTCCTTATGTTCATCTCCTTGGATGAAATTTTTGAGCAATTCCACCAAATGATCTTCTTTCTCCATCTCTTAGGCACATTGAAATGTGATCTCTTTCTCCTTTTTACCAATCTGATCAATCTGAACCTTTATGTTATATTCATCTCTTGTGGCACTAGTTGGCCGCTCTGTTGCAGACTCCAGTTCTGCAGTCTCACCACTGATTTTCTGCTCAACTTCCTCCTCTGATAGACTGACTTCTGTCATATCCTTTTGTGTTGGTTCAACTCCAACTTCCTCCAATTGCTCCCAGGCTAGTATGATCCTCCACCTGTTTCCAACTTGACTTGTTGGATATGCCTACTCTGCATATTTACTCTTCTCTCTAGGGCTTCCAATTCCTCATACAACTCAACAAAATCTATGTTGTCTGCTTCCTCTTTTGCTGCAGTCATCTCCTGTTCATCTCCCGGGATGAAATTTTTGAGCAATTTTGTTGAATGCTCTTCTCCTGCAATCTTCATGAATGTCTCATGGAAGCCATCTTCTGGTTTTGGATTGTCCAACCAATCCTCCAATATTTTTAGCTCTTTCTCTTATTGAGTGAGAAATTTATTTGAATTCTCCTCTTTTTCTGCTGGGGCAGACATGAGTGTATGCTCTTTATCCTCCTCTTTGACAGTCCTTTCTAGCTTTCTTTCCTCTGTTGCACCTGCATCACAAACACAGTTAGCTTTAAAATCATTTGGACCCATGGCCTCTTTCTTGGATTCTTGTTGCACCACCTCCTCATGTGCAACACTTGTACTAGCCTCTGCTGGGCTAATTGGAAAGAATATATGAATTCCCTCGATGATCATAACACACCTCTGATCTTCTTTCATCAACACTCCTTGCTGATATGAACTCTCAGTTGAGTTCATCTCTTTTCCCTTTCCCACCTAAAAACTTGGTATTTTCTCTCTGCCCACCTGGCAGTGTATGAGATCACATGATCTCTCTCCATTTCCCACCTGGAAAATTGAACTTCCATCACTGCCCTCCTGGCAGTTTATGAGATCATCCACTGATCTCCTTCCATTGCCCACCTGGCAACTTGAAAGTTCACTTCTGATCCCCTGGCAGTTTATGATATCCTTAATTGATCTCACCTCCTCATCACTGAGGTTCCTCCTAGTTTTTGGCTCACATATGTGAACCATCTCCTCTGTGTCCCTGAGGTTCTCCACATGCCTTAGCCACCTCTTTAATAGTTGTTGTTGTCCTCTAGCCAACAATTTATGAACATGACAATTTACCTTCCTCTTCAGAGGCCATTCATACCTCCAGCATACCTTTGCCTCCTGTTGCCTCTTCAATGCCATCTTTTCCATTTTTTCTCTTATCTCCCTGAGCTCTTTTTCTATATCAACTTTGTTTTTTTGCTGGTAGTCCGTTTCTTGACCACACCAATGGCCTTCAGTAGCCATTTTCACCCTCTTCTTTCCCTCTTGGCAAGTCTCTGCATTATTATATTACACAGAGCATTTCCAACTTTTCCCTGCATCCTACCTCGCTGTCCAATTTGTTGTTGCACACTTGCAACAATCTTTCGCACAGAGCATCAATAATCTTTCTCCTTCTTGACCTATTGTTCTACAGGAAAAATCTGGTTTTTGATACTACTTGTCAGTAGCAACTTGTCTTCATTCACTATCTTTCCTTTTTCCTAAAATCTACAGACAAAAAATGTGCTCTGATACCACTTGATGCAGACCCCCCTTCTCCCCTCGGGAATGCTCGACCTTCTGGTCTAGGATCGTTCAAAACAAGGAGTCAAATTGACTCTTAGGGCCTTTATTAGACCCCAATCCATCTCTACAGGTCCCCTTTCTTTCAAAGTGCAGGTGTTGTCAAACCCGCAAGCTCTTTCCTAGCCTCTTCGAAAAATTTGAATACCAGACACTAGCTCCCCTCGCTAGGCTCCTTCCTTCACGTATGACCTCGGGCTATGACCTCACATAAACACATGATTACGGAGCGGCCAAAAGTGGTTTGAGACCACACCGTTTTCCTCCCCGCAATTCAATATCAATCGCCACATGTCCCTTTGGAAATACTGTGGTTTCAATTGTGGTCTGCTCTAAGAATTTTAAAGTCCGAGCACTTTCTGGCCCCACAATTAAGCGTGACCATTGATCTTCAATATTGTGCGGTGCCTCTTGATCAACGGCTACAATCTGTCTCTTCTTTCCTTCTCCCTGGATCACACATTCTCAGATCCTTACGATCTATCGACACGTGTCCCTTTCAAATCAACGGTTGTGATTTTCTTCGCAATTCAGGTTTTGGAGTTTTCAACTCTCAAACCTCACTTTCTCCGCAATGAGTATCTTTCAAAGTGGAAGATCTGTTGAAACCTGTCCTTAGCCAATGGACAACTCAGATGAACCCCTGCTCTCAGCCTTAAGGGATTTTCACTCAACACCCTCCACCTCTTTCTGGAGTGACTTTCTCCGCAGTGGTAGATCTCCTGCCACGTATTCTCCTCAAATCTACGGTCCTATCCCGCTTCGGTACTTCGGACTTTATAAATCTCAACTCTCGACTTTCACCTCCCCCCAAGATGCTTTTATCCGAAGATCGTGATATATTGACGCGTGTCTCTCGTAGATCGATGGCTACGATTCACTTTGGGTCTTCACCCGGAGTCCACGAATTTCTTCCATGTGTCCTTCTGAATCAGATGGCTATGATTCGCTTCGGATCTTCAGGTTTCAGAAATATCAATTCTCAACTTCTCCACACTCATTTTTTCCCAGAGTGTTTTACTTGGAGTACACGTTCAGTTGACGCGTTTCCTCCTACAGATCGACGACCCCCAACTACTTCGGTTATTCAGGCTTCGGGAGTTTCAACACTCCACCTTTGCTTCCTTCTGAAGCTCACGATCTGTCGCCACGCGTTCCTCTGAATCCAATGATCCAGATTTACTTCAGACTTTGGGTTTTGGGAGTTTCAAATTTCAACTGAAATCTTCGAAGTGATTTTTCCCAAAGCCTCAGATCTATTGACACATACCCCCTGGCGATCAACGACCATGATTCACTCTTCAGAGATTTCACTCTTTCCTGATCTACAAACTTCTGAAATTGTAGATCTTGCACCACCTCTTCCTTTGGATGATGGATGGTCCCTAATCACTTTGGAACTTCAGGACTTTGGCAAGTCCACTCTCTTGTGCACACAAAGGACTTAAGGCTCGTGCACTTTACTTGGATCCGACGGATGTCGAACCCTCACGTTCAGATCCAATGGTTGGGATCTGTTCTCCTCCTCGGCATGCTCCTTCTGATGTTTGGACGTAGATCAAACGGTCCAGATCTCTTTATGCAGCTAATCTAATTTTTGTTGTTGCTCCTCCCTCTGAGCTTCTTCGTTCTGCTGAACTTGGGAAATTTTCTAAGTGTTCAAAGATTTTGGTCTTTGAAAATTAAAAAATAAAATTATTTCATTGAGTATGTTCAATAAAGATGAGAGTGAATTTTCATGGAGTATGTACTTTGCATTCTTGCAATACGGTACAAGACTATTGTTTTCATTTTCTGAGATAAAAGATCATCATGTGAAAATCTGATAGGAATTTTTAGTTTCATGTAAAATTGTTATTTTAATAATTATAAATTGTAATAATTGTAATTTGAACAATATAAATTGATATTTTAACCATTCTTAATCCATAAGATTCCAATGGATACCATTACAATTTGAACACTTCACAATTCTTGATCCATAAGTTTCCAATGGATACAAGCCATTTGAGTGCCACTTATTAAACTCCATGTTTCCATGGCTTTGTATTAATCCGTGCAATACAGACTTAATCTAAATAGACATTACTAAAGTTTATCAAAAGTTTATTTAGCTCTTTTAAATTATGATTTTGACAAGACAAGGATTTTATATTTTGTAATTAGCTTGAAGCCATCAAATTGAAGATAATATCTATTTTTTTATAATTTATTTTCTACATAAATTATCAAGAAATAGTTATGTTTTTAAGTTTAATAACATTTTTGGTTTATATGTAATGAGTGAAACTGTTTTTTATGGAAAAAAAATTTAAAAAAAAAATCCCTCTATTGATCTATATGCTAAAAAAAGGTAAAACATTAAAATAAAATTGTTCCATGAGTGTGCTGCAATAATGATGGTCAGAGAATTCATGGAGTATGTACCCTTCATTAAAAACAATATGATCCAGGTGGACGACCAGCCAATTAAGAGGATATGTGCATAGTAATATAAATGAAAATTGTGTTGTTTTTATTGTTTTTATAAAATATTTTTTTTTAGAAATTTAAATAAAATCATTATTTTTTGTTGTTTAAAGTTCATTTTTAATATATAAATAAAATAAAAATGTAAAAAATTATATAGATTATAAAAAATAATATTACATCTTACAATTAGATTATACAAAAATAATAATACATCCAACAATAGATTTTGAGCAAATGATTTCAAATAAAATCGCTTTAAATAAATGAATTCGATTGCATTCAGTGCTATGGTAAATAATGTGCAATTGTTCATTTGAGTGCTCTGCAGTAGTAGTAATGTGGTGAATGAATACCTGTTTTTTAGTGTGAGTAATGATGTGGTGAATGAATACCTGTTTTTTTAGTGTGAATGAATACGGTCCATGTTCATTTCTGAAAGGTTATTTTATTCACAGTTCATTTGTAAAAAGTAAAATAATATGATGATGAGCTGTCTTAAATATAATTCATTTCCATATTATGATTAACTGTCATATTTATAATATAAATAGTATAAATTATTTATAAATTTATTTTTAATTTTAACATCTATTTTAAATAAATTGATATATTCATATTTTATTTTTTTAATTTTTAATAAATTTAAATTAAAAATTTTAAATAATAATAAACATAGTATATTGTTTGCCGATTCCTTTAATAAGAACTATGAAGCAAAGTTGTTAGAATAAAGCTTACCTTATTAAGAGATAATGCTTATAGCTGTTGTAACCGTGAGTTAGCTGTTGTAACTGTGAGTTTCTAGGTTTATTATTTTTAGCTAATCATCCACTTTCTTAGGATCTAGATTGCCAGGAGTCAGTGATCTGCATGCTATATATGTAACCTCCATTTGTCTCTATAATACATTCTATTATTGTGTGTTAATCTTGTGCAATGGCTGCTCTCTCAATTTCTAAGTAAAGCAACATGTAAAAATACAAATATATAAATATATTAATGAATTAAAATAAATTTATATCAATTTATTTTATTATTATATATTATTTTAAAATGCTACAACATTGTGATATTAGATTTAAGGTGTTGAAAATCTCTTGAAACATTTTGATTATACAAATTTAGTCTAACCATTTTTCATCAAATTTTGGGTAAAATTAAACTGAAAAAATAACCTCAAAACAACCAAAAGGTGGAATGTTTAAACTACTCTAATATAGATATTTATAGGCCGGAAATGTTGAGCATCTTAATCCAGTTTAGAGACTTGGGTGTAGGAAATTAAAGAGACAAGTACACTGTTTATCGTAAACTTCGTACACTGTTTATAGATTCGAATGTCTGTGATGGAATTTGATGGTGATAAATATGCAGCCTGCTGTAGAATCTTTAAAACTGAGCCCACTGATATATACTGTCAAATTATTTTGATATATACTCTGGGATATATCCAAGAATATATATATACCACCTGTCGTAGTCTTAGAATCTCAGGCTGCATATTGATCGCCGAAATTTGATACCCATAACATCGATTAAAAAACTGAGCCCACTGATATATACTGTCAAATTATTTTGATATATACTCTGGGATATATCCAAGAATATATATATACCACCTGTCGTAGTCTTAGAATCTCAGGCTGCATATTGATCGCCGAAATTTGATACCCATAACATCGATTAAAAAATCCATATAAACGTCAATCATCTTCGTCTTAATTAAAACGGGTAGAACAGACGTCACAGTTTTCGAAACCGTCAAATTTAACGGACGATTTTGAAATTCCAACCCTGGATTCGATTGATCGATTACGCTGCTCTTTTCCTATTCGCTGATATGCAACCATGTTTTGTTTTTTCCGAAGATAACGTGCCAAAAACACTCATTACCGACAACAAGCAGTATCGACAGGTCTCCAGGAGTTCAGTACAAACAAATAAACAGACACCAGAAAAGCCAAGTTGACTGGGAAATATACGAAAACTATATATATAAATAAATTGGAACGATCAATGAAGATGTGAATGTGACAGGGTCGGAGATAATTCACAAATAATAAACAGGGTCGGAGATAATTCACAGCGGAGTTGGTTAACTCGAGAGTTAGGTAAAAAAAATGGGCCGGCCACCAAATTATAGTTTGAGTTTTCATGTATTTTAGAATTTTATTTTAAGGATTTTATCGTATTTAAAATTTTAAATTGATAAAAACAACCAAAAAGTAATTGAAGAGAAAAGATTACTCCACTTCATTCACAACGCTCGATGTAACAGAGTAGTGGCTAGAACCTACAAAATAATAATTTAGACAGCCGAGTGTAGCCATACAAAATTTGAAGTAACTTACACATCCGGGTGTAGCCATACAAAATTTGAAGGATCAGTGGAGATGCGAATGTGCAATATTGAAAGCAAATTGAGACTAACTGCGATGAAAGGAAAATATTTTTTTTTGAATGGGGGACGTGCATGATCATGACAAATGTGGAATATTTATGTCTTCCCAAAATAGTTGGAGATTATGTCGGTCATCTTTTCTCTTCTCTTCTAGTTTTTTTAAGTAAAAAATTTCTCAATATATATTTAATATATGTTGTTCTCAACATAAGTACAAGAATTCATATTACAGTGCCTACTAGTGGTCTTCAACTAAGGATATATCCTTCATCATCAATAAAAGAGTGGATTTACCTAGTTCCAAGACACGGAAATACTATTCAGTCTCTATCACTATGAAAACAGTCCAAAATTTGCAAATAATTGCAGTAGGACAGTCCAAAAAGTCTAGAGCCATATTACAAATTAGAAACAGTGATAAAATGAAGTGATAGTGGGGGGCCCTCTTGGCCATCGTGCCATTTGTTGAAGTGGATCTTTTTTAAAGTGTATTTGCTTCCACATTCTCTTCCTTGTATATGTGGTCAAATCTAATATCTTTGAAAAGTGTAATGAAGATGCTAATATTTTCCATCAAACCCATAAGTGAAGTAACATATAGATTACACTTATGATTTAACCAATCCACTACTATCTTGGAATCCCATAGCTGGTAAAGTCTACAAAGGTATACATACCCTACCCCCTTTGGATTCGAACCAGTGACCTCTTAAGAAGAAACACATGTTCTTAACCATTAGGCCCACTCAAGGTGTACTATGTACCAGCAGAGCCACATAATTTGTGGTTGATAGAGGTAGTTTAAGTTAAATTTGCTTATATTTTATATTAAATAGGGAGTTTAAAATCAAACAATTTAATTTAGATATGATCCATTATCAATACAACCTAACCATTAATACAAACAATAATGTCAACAAAACTTAATTATTAATAAAAACATATTTAAAAAATTAGCAATCAACAACAAAAGCACTACCAATTCATTTTAGTAATTTCAAAAAAAACTTACACCAACTGCCTTGTCCCACAAATATTTTGTTCCATCAATATAAATTTCAATTAAATTATCTAATATAAATCCCATTTATTACCATAAATCATCATTAATTTAATTAAATTATCTAATATAAATTCCAATTACTAAGATAAATTATCATTAATTTAATTCAATTATCTAATATAAATCTCATTTACTAAAGTAAATTATCATTAATTTAATTATGATCAAGAAACTAAACAAGAATAACATCCCATGTTTATGGAGCTAATTGTTCTTGAACAACATCCATCCATCTTGCCATTCATGATATCTATCGACGCTGGAATGGCAAGATTGCTTGGATTACTCATCTTCGCCTCCCAACTTAGCATCGCCTTAATTAATCGAAACGCTTGCCTGTAATTCATAAAAGCCAAACTGAAACTACTAAGTTAATCGTACAATCAAAATGAATCTTGCTAATTATTTAAAAGTGGCAATCAGTTGGACACTATAATAACTTTTTAATGTATTTAAGTAAATATAATAACTTTTTAATATATTTAAGTAAATGTGAAAAAGTAAATATATAAATACATTTTTTTAATATGATTAAGTAAATGTGAAAGGAAAAACACATAAACTCACTCCTTTAAAAAACAAAAAAATTAATGATTAAGATTACAATCTTTCAATTATTATGACTACTAAAAATTTTCCATCTATTTTTATTAAAAATTGAAAACTTATTAAATCTACCCATATCAAATAGGTATACTCCTACCTAATACAACTCTCTTCATTAGTTTGAGTGGGCCTAATGGTTAAGAACATGTGTTTCCTCTTAAAAGGTCACAAGTTCAAATCCAGATATGGAAAAAATAATATCACAATTTGAACATAATTTTTATCACACTATTTGTATTTGTATTGACCATCACCTTCACCTTTCTATTTATAATTATATTTAAGTTAAATTAGCTAAATCCTATAATGAAAATGGAACATCTCAATCATTTCATTACTTTTCATTGTAAAAGAGAAATTCTCAAACAACCAAACTACAAAATCCTACAAAAATTTAATTGTAGGGAAAAGTTACTTGTATGCACTTACATCATCCAATAGAGTTTTATGCAATCATATTTGAAATATGGGTGAGTGCACCAAGTTGGTGGACAATAAAGTGGCAATTGATTGAGTAGGAATGTGCACCTGCAGGAACACATGTGTGTTTATAGGAACGGACACGCATTCTTAATCTTATAGCCTCAGTACTCATCGAATCGCAACATAGACTTGACAACTCAGATTATTTAGGAATGTACACGCATTCATGAGAAACACATGTTTAAGAATGCACATGCATTCCTAAAAAAAATTGAAATGAAAATAATGTGTGTGCGCTTTACAAACACGAACACATTCCTAGAGCCTGTGTGCACGTTATTAGTAATAAGAACACACACACACTATTGTTAACACAAGATATCCCCCTCTCTCCTCCCATCTACCCACTTCTCCCTCTTGGCACAGGGGCAGACCTAGGGTTCAACGCTACAATAACGCACCAACAAAACCATAACTATCGGCCCTTTCGGCAACACGTGCAAAGCAGATGAAGTCTCACCCGAGGTAGAGGCAGGGGTGGTTGTAGGACTCAAGTGTCTACAACCTTAGCTGGGACAGAGATCTATGATTATAATACTTAACAGAGCACTTAGCATCAACAGTTCATCAATATTCAACCAATAAATACTGCGCAAATAGAACAAAGCATTGCATCATTCACCCAGATCTGGTGTATTTAAGCACTCTATCATACACAGACATGTTATATCTAGCAGATTGAGCACTAAGCACCTTCATATAGGTCATATCTAACATTCTTACACATCATTAACACAAAGCATAAGTAGATTTATCTATCCCTATCAAAGCACTTAGCAAGAGAAGTTATAAATACATCAAGACAAGCACAAAGAGGAACAACATTGTGTTTACGTGGTTCACCCCCACCCTGGGGCTATGTCCACCAACTCTTCTTCTTTATTGTGTTCAATCAATCAGTTACAAGCACAAAGCCTCAAAACCCTAATTCACCTAGGACAAGAGATATGTGCAGCTCGCTAGATCCTCCTTCCTTGTGTTGTAGCACAAAGCCTTCACAATCTCTTACAATGAATTTCACTTAGCTCTGCAAGTCTCATACAGTATGCATGAAGACTTACAAATCTTGATCACATAGATCCCACTCTTAGCACTTAGCCAACTTGCACATTACTTGTGCACTATTCAATTAATTCTTACATTGCCTAGCCTTCTATTTATACATACAAAATAGGCCTAAACATGGGTAAACCCATGGGCCGACATCCCATTCCCATTACATATTCCCAAATCCCAAAAAGGACCCAAAAATGGGTCGAGATCGTGCGATCTCTGCTTTGTCTTGCGCTCTGTCTTTGACAGGTTGTCAAAGTCCCAAAATAGGTCAAACTTGACCAAATCCCTCAAAACTTGGTTAAGGGCTAACAGGCCCCCAACACTCACTTGTGACTCGTCCCGAGTCACTTTGATGTGGGAAGTTCTTCTTCGAACACTTCAAGCTTGGCTCGAACTGCCTCGACTTGTTGTTGTGCTACAAGCTCTTGTTCATCAAACACTTGAATGAATGCATCATTCACATGTCCTTCCAGGTGTTGTTCTGCTGTGGTGCTAACCTTCTCTAGTTCTGCTCCCTGGCTCTCAACATCTAAGAACAATTGGTAAGCCTTGTCTTGTACAGGTCGGAGTCTCTGAGTTACTTCCATACCTCTGCTTTGGATAGCGTGGATCTGTTGTTGGGCGGTTCACTACTCTTGAGATCTCTTCATTCTCTCCATAACTATCAGGGCTTTCAGTTGCACCTGTAGTGTTTCTATGTGTTCCTGCGCTTCCTGGAGCTGCGACTCCAGTGCCTGCAACTTTGGGTTCTTGGTGAGTTTCTCATATGTCTAGGCACTGTGATCAGTGAATTTCTTACCTTATAAGGTAAGGGCCTTTATCCTTTTAGCTGCACTCCTAGAAGTTGCTTCTCTTTGGTCCTTTACCTCCTGTGGGGTCTCAGGTACAATGCATAGCTCCAAGTCTTCTATGCGTTGCTGCAGCTCCTAGATCACATCTTCAAGTTGCACTACTTGCTTCGTGACTTGATCATCTGCCTTTATTTCTACAATAGTCAAAAAGCGCAGTGCTCTGTTGACCACTTCCTTCACTTCGAGTTGCTCGACGAGCAATTGTTACTTGCCTTGCCGTAGTTGTGCCTTTTCTTCATTGAACTTTGCTTGGAGAGCACTCTTTTCCTATTCGACATCTCGACGATGTTCTACAAGTACTCCCTATACTTGTACCAAAGCCTGGGTGGCTTGCGTTATTTCCTCTTACGCTCGTCGAAGGTGAGCTTCGGTTGTATCAGTGAGTCAGTGGATTTGAGCTGGTTCATCTCCCAATTCTGGTGTTCCCAATGACAAAGGCACAGAGGAGACTATGCGGCTGGACTGTAGTGCCTGTTGTACTCCTTGTAGCTCGACCTCAATTCTATTGTACATCTCCTCCTACTTAGCTTCTTGCTTCTCTGCTATCTCCAACGAAGCATCATTCAGGGATGCTATGATGAAATTGAAATCATCAGAGGTGAGGACGGTCTGCATATTAGTTATGGGGGATTTTGATCTCTTCTGGGAGGAAGGTTTCAGGGGGGAAAACTTCCTTTTCTTCGAGGGGTCCTCCTTGTCTCTGGGCGGCGTTACTTCACCTTTCCTCTGTTCAGCTTATGTGTCATCTACTCTTTTCCATCACTTCCTTGCTCCGGTGACATGGAATCAATATTCACTAAGGTACTGCTTAAATCTTGTACTTCGTCAGTCTTCTTTGTTTTTCTAGGTCTGGGTGTATCCCGCACAATTTCTGGGCTGTCGATGTCGGATATCTCTACAGGGTCTGCTGGAATGACGAGGTCAGCAGACCATTCCTTAGTAATCTCCTCTAAGTCCTCCTCCGTCATATTGTAATAGGAAAAAATTTGTTTCTTGTTCTCATCGGCTCGGATTGTGATATAAATGAAATGTCGAGCCGCCCTGAACTTCATCAAAGGCCTGAATCGGTGTAAAGTTTTTGGCGTCATGCGAGGCTCAGACTGGATGTATATATTCAACTGATTGTAGTATGTATGGAACACAAAATTTGACTGTCATTTCTTATTCATGTCACTTGAGTACCACAATGTACTGATCTTCATGACCAATGGTTCAAATGGCTCGATGTCCGGGAAGGTCGCACCTTTTGGCATCTCCCATGCAATGAAAGTGATCAGGATCAATAACCAGCTGAAATGAAATTCGTACCCTTGATCTTGGGCTTCTCTGTAGTTGAGTTCTAATTGGTTCACCAGGTACTTCGCCCAATTCATTTGTAGGCCCTCCACGCAATTCCCTGCTAGGTCGACTACAAAACCAGTCACTTGGGTGGGTCGGTTCTTGTGTACTAACTTCCTTGCAATCATCTGACAGGCGAGGCACACTACGCCATTCTGAATAGAGGCTACCTTGTAGCCTTTCATTCCCTTCTCTACATCGTCGTAAGTTTCCTTGATCCTTTGTGCGAGAGAGTGGTCCATGGATTTTCCAGGATAAAAATCATGTGGGTCGAGTCCTTTCATACTCAAACCTGTGATCCGATTGATCAAGGTCGAATCAACAGTGATATGACAGTTTAGCCACAAATATCTACCATGGTAACAAGACAGCAATAGCTTGACACATGCATTCACCTCTTGGTGTCTTTCGAAGTGGGGAATTTTCATGACGTTGAGTAGGGTGGACTGCGTGAGGTTATGGATCCATGCTTGGGGAATTACCTTTGATTTTTTCCCTTTTGTTTTAGTCAAATACTTATGTGGGGATAACATGTTGTATACTTTGTGATCTCCAAGGTTGAAGTCGCTAAACTTCAACGATGCGATCTTATCTTGGTTTGCTTGAACTACACGTATCCCCTTCGGGAGGTACGCAGTGACCAAGGCGTACTCGAAATCTCTAGGTATGTTGTCACGGTTTACAACACCGCTTAGAGGTTGGTATATAGGTGGGTAAGATGGTCGAAATAAATTTAGCATTCACTAAGTCATCCCTGTGCTTAGTTCGCTTCTCATCGGACAGCCGGGATGGTCCTGTTCCGCAAGCAGTCGATGGCGATGCTTGAACTGTTCTCGTAGATGAAGCCTGTACACTTGCAGATAATCCTCTCTCTGACATGATTCTTTCAGTCATCAGGTCGAGGATTACTTCTGTCACTAAGTCTTCGACTGCGGTGAGATCCTTGGACATACGTGCTCGGGATGGAAATTCTCAGTTCAGAGGGTAACTTAGACACTGCAATAGAATAGACGGATAGAGTACGATGATTACTGTATGAAAACAACATAGTCTGTGGGCTCAAATTCTCAGTTGGAAAAAGTGTTCTCGTTGCTTGCCGTGACGGGATAAATAGGTAACTCGATAATAGGTCACTTGCAATGGGTATGAGGCCTTCATTAACTCTGTTCGATCCATTATGGCGTTGTCCAACGGTCTGGTGGCGAACCATAAATTCCTTTCTATCCATTCAGAGCATTGCTTGAATGGTTATAATGTCCCCAACGGCTATATTGCTTCGCCATGGCGAAATACCATGTGTCGTTGTTTTGATATCACGGTGAAGCTCCAATTTTGCAAATTTTCCTTCTATGAGGTTTCCTCTAAAGCCTTATACAACTTATCGATCTTGGCTTTCTTCTTAATTAACTTTCTACCCTTCTTCCCAGTGAGCTTCGTCTTGGTATTCCTTTTTCTATTTTGATTTTTGTCTTCTTTGTACATAGTCACTTCGCATTGTTGAGATTCTTCCCTAGGGTTCCAAGATATTGCTTCTTCTTTTTCTGGGATAGGTACTTCAATCTTTTGTGGATCCTCTAGTGTTCTTGCAACTATGACATCTGGGTCTCTAGTGTTAGATTGCTTCGATCTATTCTCCTATTCTTCAATGAAGTGTGTGATCCTTCTAGTCATGAAATATTTCAACTCTTGTTTCTTCTGTTCCAAAAATTCTTCTTCTTCCTTTCGTCTGGCTTGATCTCTGTTGATCCAAGGTTTTCCTAGTAACATGGTAAATGGGGCATTGTTCTCAGTAAATTTAATAATATCAAAATCTTCTTTTGTCGAAGTTCCATTAACAGTCATAGGTATCTGAGCGAGCCTTCCACATAAATTTATCATATTTCCTCTGAATAACCCTATTCCTCCTAATGAAGGGATCCTAGCAGGCTTCCCTATAACTTCCCAAGTTCTCTCTGTCATGATATTCACCTGTGTTTCCTTATCTAGAACACAATCAATGTCGACGTATCCTATTCTTGCTTCAATGCATTCTTTTTCCTTGAAGATCTCTGATAATCTGACATGTCGGCGATCATTCAGGGTTTCTTTCATTTGTAGAAATACTTTCTCTAATTCTTTATGGGGTTTTTCTATTTTTGGATCCGCCTTAGGGTTTTCTTGATTCAGATTCATTCCTTCCAACTTAGCAATCATTCTAAGGAAATTCAACACTTCATGGTCCATAGCTTTACAGCAAAGACAACTAGGTCTTTTCCCATGGAATTCCTTAGCAATATGTCTCAGTCTTCTGCAACTGTAACAAAGGGTTAATCCTCTCTTTCGTTTAAGTGATCCCCAACCATTCCTGTATTTTGCGCTAGGCTCATAGGAGCTAACCTGCAAAAAATTCTTTCTAGGATCCTGCATCCATTTGTTAGTCCAAACATTCTTTCTATGCATAGGTATAACATATCTTTCACTATGCTTACCAGATCTACTTATATCAAACCTTCTTTCATCTATTAGTGCCCTAGTTTTCAAGCTAGGACATAATCTATCAAACACATCTAAATTCATACTTTTGAAACAAAAATTTCCAATTATCTTATTTTTTTAGAGCACAAAGCTTCTAGATCTAGAACTTTTCACTATTCTTACCTTTATCAAAGCACAGAGCTTACAAATCTTACCTCTTTTCTTGGCACGAAGCTCCTCAGGTCAAGTAGAATGTTCCGCACTAGGGAAACAGATCTATGCATAGAGCTTTCACAATCTCAGGCCAAATATTTACACAAAGCTTCTTCTTTCTTAGTTCCCAATAATCACAGTTTCATATCCGATACTGCACACTTCAACAATAGATATATGCACAAAACTTTTCTTGAGTTCCCAACAATCACAGTTTCAGTCCCGACAATGAAACCATTTGTTGGCACATGGGCATACCCATGGTTCAACACTACAACAACACACCAAAAAAACCCTGACTATCGACCCTTTCGGCAACACCTGCGAAGCAGATGAAGTCTCACCCGAGGTAGAGGCAGGGGTGGTTGCAAGACTCAAGTGTCTGCAACCTTAGATGGGACACATGTCTGTGATTATAATACTTAACAGAGCACTTAACATCAACAATTCATCAATATTCAACCAATAACTACTGCATAGATAGAACAGAGCATCACATCATTCACTCAGATCTGATGCATTTAAGCACTCTATCATACACAGGTAGGTTATATCTAGCAGATCGAGCACTAAGCACCTTCATATAGGTCAGATCTAACATTCTTACACATCATTAGCATAAAGCATAAGCAGATTTATCTATCCCTATCAAAGCACTTAGCAAGATAAGTTATAAATACATCAAGACAAGAACAAAGAAGAACAACACAGTGTTTATGTGGTTCACCCCCACCCTGGGGCTACGTCCACCAACTCTTCTTCTTTATTGTCTCCAGTCAATCAGTTACAAGCACAGAGCCTCAAAACCCTACTTCGCCTAAGACAGGAGATCTGTGCAGCTTGCTAGATCCTCCTTCTTTGCGTTGCA
>ML796929.1:102722-132448 GCA_009831015.1 Picea engelmannii | reverse complement strand
TCTCTCTCTCTCACACACACACACTCTCTACCCTATTTAGATGCATAAGATATTCCAGTAGTCCCAAAATTATACAATATCTAATAAGCACAATTATAGCACAAGGAGATGTTTGATAAAAATGGACAACTACTTTACCCTACCAACCATAACATTCCATATTCTAGAAACCTGCTTGGTTCAATGGTATTACACCGTGAATTTGATCTATTTTATGTAGACACCCCTTGGGGAATAAGAAAAATATGATTGAGTAATTGTATTTTTGGATTTTCAATGGAAATAATATAAATGTATTTCTTAATTCAACATTTGTTTTATAAAGTGGTTGGTTGCATGATTATTATTGGGGAAAAAAACTCAGTCTTCTAACAAATGTTTGGTATAATGTTTGAACATATTGAATGCATTGTGTTACTAATGTTATCAATGTAATGTTCAATATTTTTACAGTCAGGATTTTGATGAAGAGCGACCTATAGACCATCTACCATTTCACCCCACTATGATGTCAAGTCACAAGCTTGTTGTTAAAATATAACAACTCAGAGAGGAAGCATACTGAGAATGGTTGAATCAACCACCTATTCAATTCCCACTACATCTTGAGTCATTGATTCAAAACCTCTACATTGACACTAGTTCTTCACATGTTGGGGACAAAGGAAATGCTATAGAGATTGGTATGGATAATTTCTTTCAGGATACCCAAGACATGGAGGGAATGTTGTTACATGCATTCTAGCAAAATGAACTAGGGGATGACATTGATGTCATAGATACCTTCTTCAAAAGCCTGAAATCTGCTTCAACCACCCCTCTCTTTGGTCGACATGGGTCAAGGTCTACTCAAATAGGGAGAACAATGTTACTGTACAACTTGAAATGAATGTATGGTATGTCAGATGTGTGTTTCTCAACACTTTTGAGGTAACTAACCATTAAGTCCCCTAATTTTTTAAGGAATATTGTCACACAATGAAGGAAGAAAATGATTGATTTTATTCATGCTTCATGACAGTGTACATTTATAATTCCCACTAATTTCAGGTTACTCAAATATAAGGTACTTCCAAGTGATAATGTCTTTCTCGATAGTTGTGCAGAGTGTAATGTACCCCATCTTAACCAAGGAACATTACTACGTAGAAATACACATAAAATTGAAATAATATTATACTAATTAATTCTTGTAGCTTACTAGCTACAATTTATACTCACATTTAACTAGATTATGATACCCATAATGGAATGCAACTACAACAATTCTAAATGAGCTTGAATGCAACTAATAAACTCATTCATAGCAGTAATTAAATCATTCACATACAAAGAGTTAATCACAACAATTAAACTCATGAAATAACTCATAAATAGATAAACACTTATCTTTTAAAACACTTGTGCAACCAACTTCTTGGGAAGGACATTCCACCCAAATACAGACCTAATTTTCTAATTCTCAACAACAAGTCACCCTCGAGCTAGGGATAAGAATCCATAAAAGAAGGGTGCCTCTAGAATTCCACTCACAACTCAATATCACACAACCCACTGGTTTCCTACTACAACTATATTGAAATTCCTCCAGATCTCTTCCTCTTGACGTGCCCAACACAAATAATGTAACCCTTCACTGGTCTTTTTCCATCAGGTGTCCCATTCATTTATTAGGGTGTCTTTGACACAGGTAACTAGGAATCTATCTATTGGGAACTCAAGGGAACACACTACCAGGAAAACCACCAACAAAAACAACAACAACCATTTGATGTTATAGTGCAATTCACTCAGGAGTTCACTCTTGAGGCCTGCCAACTTGGCTCTTCATTTTCTAGCTCCAAAATGCTCCACAACGTTCTTGCATGCTTTATAATTCACCCATCCTTCTTGGTCCACCTCCAATGATCTTCTCCCCTGTTCTCTCCTTGTTGTTCATGTAAAATTAAATGTGTAAAACTACATGTTACTACCCATACATATTTCCACTCTTTTCCCAAGTCATTTAATTGTTCACTCTACCCAAATTTGATTGTACTTTAACCCCATGTTCTTCAATAAAAATGTGATGTGACTCTCACACCCACCCTATTATATGTATTCAATGATTGGGCTCTCATACACTCAACCATAAAATAGAAGGCTTCCCCAAATGATAATAAAATTTAGAAATATGGGTTTGAATTAATATCCATAATTAATTCCCCCCTTGGACCCCTCTTATGCACTCCCTAGGCATTCCCCTTTCTTTTGGATTAATCAGACCCCATCTCTATCCATATCCACAACAACCGATATCACATTATATTTATTAAAATTCAAAAAATACATTTCGCATATTACATTGTTAGGCCATATCCACATTCATATCTACATTATGCATTAATTAAACTGGGGTTTATAGTGGGGGTGTTACATTCCACCTCCCCTACAATTGTGGATCGTCCATGATGCACCACACCATGCCAAAATAGATATATAAATACAAAATTATGCAATCTTCACCCTCCAACAACAGTCTCAATTATAATATCTTGTTTTTGTTAACCCGTTGAACCAAGGAATGCACCCCTTTCACTACCTTCATTCCATCGGGCTACACCATTCTTTTATCAGGTCTATTAACATAGGTGACGAAGAATTGTGAGATGTGGTTCCAGAAACTAGATGCCAAAAAATGGAGTCTTGCATTTTCAACTTCCATTTTCTTCAAAATTGACAAAATTTAGTGTGTATTCCTCCCGCATAGTTTCTTCATGCTCCCACATTGCATCTTTAGGACCGTAGCAGGTCCATAAAATTTACCAACCCTATGTATTTGTTTCAGAGCACTTTGACTTTCTGGTCTAGGATGCGTACTGGTTCCACCCAAAAATCCCCTTCATTTTCCACCTGGATCACAATCCAATCGATTTTGTGGTTAGGGTTAGGCACATATTTCTTTAATAACGATACACATAAAACATCATGCATTCTTAGGGAAATAGGAAATGTTATAATGAATGCAACTAGCCCAATTTTCTCTAATATTTCAAAAGGACCACAATATATTGCTGCCAATTTTGGCAAACAACCCAATCTTATCGAACTTATTTTTTCTTTCACTTTTAGGAAAACATGTTCTCCCACTTTAAAATCTCTAGAAACTTTCTTCTTTTTTGCATAACTCTTCTTTCTTTCTTGGGAAGACTTTGAATTCTTTCTAATCATTTCAATCTAATCTTCCATTTCCTTTAACAAATATGGTACAATGATAGCTCTATCTATTGGGTTATCCCAACTCACTGGTGTGTTACATTTCCTGCCATACAAAGTTTCAAATGGGGTCATTTTTAATGAGGCTTGATACCTATAATTGTAAGAAAACTCTACTAAGTGGATATAGTCTTCCCATTTTGATGGTTGTTCCATCACATACATCTTGATCATGTCTTAAATTATTCTGTTGGTCCTCTCTGTTTTCCCATCTGAATCTGGGTGATACGCTTTACTAAGATTCATATTTGTCCCAAAGCCTTTGAACAAACATTTCTATAATTTGGATGTAAACTTGGAATCTCTATCTAAAAATATTGCCTTAGGTACTCCACATACCCTGGCAACTTCCTTCATGTAAATCTTTCCAATATTTGCTTCCTTCTGTATTGTCTTCATAGGAATAAAATGCACTACCTTAGTCACTTTGTATATCACAACCATGATGGAATCATGTTGGTTTAGTGTTCTGGGCATCTTTGTAATAAAAACAACAACAACAACCACTTATTGTTATAGTGAAACTCACTTAGGAGTTCACTCTTCAGGCCTGAAAACATGGATCTTCAAATTTTATCTCCAAAATGATCCAAAACATTCCATCATGCTCTAGAATTCACCCATCCTTCTTGCTCTAGCTCCAATTCTATTTTCCCTTGTTCTCTCCTTGTTTTTCATGTAAATTTGAATGTGTAAAACTGCATATTACTAATATGAATTTCCGCTCTTTTCCCAAGCCAGCTAAATGTTCACTCTACCCAAATTTGATTATACTTCAACCTCATTCTCTCCAATAATTATGGCATGTGACTCTCACACCCACCCTATTACAGGTATTCAATGATTGGGCTCTCATACACTCAACCATAAAATAGAAGGCTTCCCCAAAATATAATAAAATTAAGAAATATGGTTTTGAATTAATACCCATAATTAATTTCCCCCTTGGACCCCTCTTAGGCACTCCCTAGTCATTCCCCCTTTCTTTTGGATTAATCATACCTCATCTCTGTCCATATTCCCAATAGTTGGTATCATATTATATTTATTAAAATTCAAAAAATACATTTTGCATATTACATCACTTGGCCATAGCCACATTCATATCTACATTATGCATTAATTAAACCCTGGATTATAGTGGGTATGTTACATTCCCCCTCCCCTACAATTGTGCATCATTCATGAGTCACCGCACCATGTCAAAATACATATATGAATTTACATCACAATACTTAGAAAATAAAACAAAATTCTGCAATCTTTACCCTCCAACAACAGTCCTAACCATATTCTCTTGTTCTTATCAACCTGCTAACCCAATGAATGCACCCCTTCACTACATTCAGTCCATTAGGATACACCATTCTTTTTTTAGGGATATTAGCATAGGTGACTAAGAATTATGAGATGTGGTTCCAAAAACTAGCTACCAAAAAATGGAGTCTTGCATTTCCAACTTCTATTTTCTTCAAAATTGACCAAAATTTGCGGGTATTCCTCTCGCATAGTTTCTTCATTCTCGCACGTTACATCTTCAGGACCGTAGTAGTTCCATTGAACTTTTACCAGCCCTATGACCTTGTTCCAAAGCACTCTGAATTTCCGGTCCATGATGCATATTGGTTCCACCTGGAAGTCCCCTTTGTTTTCCACTTGGATCACAATCCAATCAATTGTGTGGTTAGGTTCATGCACACATTTCTTTAATAATGATACATGAAAAAAATTATGTTCTCTCAAGGATACATGAAATGATATAATGTATGAAACTAGCCTTATTTTCTCTAATATTTCAAAAGGCCCACAATATCTTGCTACCAGCTTTGAGAAACAACCCATTCTTATCGAACTTCTTTTTTCTTTCACTTTTAGGAAAACATGTTCTCCCACTTTAAAATCTCTAGAAACTTTGTTCTTGTCTGCATAACTCTTCTATCTATTTTGGGAAGCCTTTAAATTCTTGCTAATCCATTCCATCTACTCTTCCATTTCCTTTAACAAATGTGGACCAATGATAGCTCTATCTGTTGGTTTATCCCAACTCACTGGTGTGTTACATTTCCTTCGATACAATGTTTCAAATGGGCTCATTTTTAATGAGGCTTGAAACCCATTATTGTAAAAAAAATCCCCTAAGTGGATATAGTCGTCCCATTTTGATGGATGGTCCATCACATACATCCTAAGCATGTCTTCAACTATCCTATTGGCTCTCTCTATTTTTCCATCTAACTCTAGGTGATACACTTTACTAAGATTCATATTTGTCCCAAAGACTTTGAACAAATCTTGCTATAATTTGGATGTAAACTTGTAATATCTATCTAAAACTACCACCTTAGGCATTCCATGTAGCTTGACATCTTCCTTCATGTAAATCTCTGCAATATTTGCTTCCATGCGTGTTGTCTTCACATGAATAAAATGACATGCCTTAGTCACTTTGTCCACCACCACCATGATGGAATCATGTTGCTTTAGTATTTTGGGAATCTTTGTAACAAAATCTACTGTGACCACTTCCCACTTCCCACTTCCCACTTCCCACTTCCATTCTGAAATGGGAAAATGTTGTAGCAGCCCTACTGGACATTTTTTCTTTGTTTTTTCCTTTTGGCACTCTAAACATTGAGCTATGTAGTTAGCCACTTCTTTCTTCATTCCCAGCCAAAAGTATTGTTTCCTTACAAATGTAATGTATTTATGATATCCCGGGTGCCCAACATATGGCACATTGTGCATTTCTCTTAGTACAGTATGTTTCAGCTCCATGGAATTTGGCACATACACCTTGCCTTTGTAGAAAAGGATTCCATCCTTTTTTAAGTCATAACTTTTAAATTTCTACTGTAAATTACCTTTCTATAAGTTTTATTTTATTTGTAAATAAATTTTATCTAAATTTTTTTCTTCAAGAAATTAATTTTATCTTTTAAATATGTGTTCAACATGCTAGTGGATAAAATATGGACTTAATGAGATCTTATACAAAGTGCAGTAGCCACCTGATTTTGCTTTCCTTTGATATGTTTGATTTCAAGGTCATACTCACTAAGAAATTCCAACCATCTAGTTTTCCCATCATTTAATGTTAGTTTTATAAATAAATGTTTCATACCACAATGGTCTATCCTTAATTAAAATATCCTCCCCATGAGGTAAGGCCTCCACATTTTTAATGCATGTACAATGTCTGCCAACTCTAGATCATGTATAGCATAATGTCTCTCACGTTATTTTAATTTATAGGACTCATGGCGCACCACATGATCTTTTTGACTAAGGAATCCACTAATCCCTTCCATACACACATCCATTCACACTACAAAGTCTTCATCTGGATCTGCAATATTTAATATGAGTGCACTTGTCTAAATATTTTTCAACTGTTGGAAACTCTCTTCACATTTTAGAGTCCATTCAAACTTCACTCCCTTATTTTTCAAATAAGTGATTGGGCTTGGAATCTTTGAAAACCCCTTTATGAATCTTTGGTAATAACTGACAAGACACATAAACGATCTAACCTCTGTCGCATTTTTTGGTGTTGGTCATCCTCTAAGGGCCTCTATCTTCTCGGGATCAACTGTTATCCCATATGCTAAAATAATATGCCCCAAGTAACAGATCTTATTTTGATAAAAGATGCACTTACTTAACTTGGCATACAACTTATGATCCCTTAAAACCTTTAGCACATTTCTTAAATGCTTCTCATGCTCTTCGTTAAACTTAGAGTAGATGAGAATATCATCTAAGAAAATAATCACAAACTTGTTCATGTACTCCCTGAACACTCCATTCATCAGACACCTAAGAACAATTGGGGCATTTGATAGTCCAAATGGAACTACCATGGATTCATAATTCCCATACCTTGTTCTGAAGGTTGTTTTTCTGAGATCTTCTTCCTTTATCCTCACTTCATGATAATATGATCTCAAGTCAATCTTGGAAAATATCCTTGCACCCTTTAGTTGATAAAATAAATCATCAATTATTGGAAAAGGATATTAGTTCTTTATATTGACTTTATTCAGTTGTATGAAATCAATACATACCCTTAAGGTTCCATCTTTCTTCTTCACAAAAATAACCGGGGCTCCCCAAGGTGACACACTTGGGCATATATACCCCTTCTTTAAAATTTCTTCTAGTTGCATATGTAACTCTTTCAATTATGATGTTCCCATTCTGTATGGTGCCTTAAACACTAGGGAAGCTCCCAACACCAAATCAATAGAGAAATTAATGTCCCTCTTTGGAAACAATCCTGGGATTTCCTCAAAAACATCTTCAAAATCCCTCAAGACTGGATGGTACTCAATACTTACCACTTTATTCTAGCTTCCTCTTCTATATGAGTTGCACAAATTTGACATCCCTTCTTGAAACTCTTTTTTATCTTCATGGATAAAATTTCTCTAATAGCTACAACTATTGGAATGCCTTGAATCTTGCATTGTTTTCCTTTCTCATCAAGATAGGTTATTATCTTGTTGTAACAATCTAGGATAGCATGGTGTTTCTCCAACCAATCTATACTAATTAGACATTCATATGAACCCAATGGTATAATGTTCACATCTACCTTCGTGTTGAGTCCATTCATGTCTATTGGGAAATCTTTAACCAACTCATTGATATTTCTCTTATCCCCTTTCGCTAACTGAATTAACCAAGATTTATTATGCTTACTCCTTTGAAAGTGAAATATTTCAATAATGTTAGAGTTTATGTAACTATGGCTATCTATAGAATCAATTAAAATTTTTATAGGATGATTATTTATCTTACCTTCCACTTCAATCATGGGGGATTGATACTCTGTTTTGTTATTTTCCAAGGATGCATAAATCCTTGGCATGATTCCTCCCATGTCTTCCATTGTTTCAACCTCCTGAATGTTGTGGAGAATCCTCATTCTTTCACCTTTTTGAGGAAATTACCTATACAAGTTATTTCCTTCACATCCCCAACACTGTATAGGCATTTGCCTTGGCCTTTTCCAAAATGAATATACTATCATATGTTCATTTTGGGATGATTGTCTTTGTTGATTTACTTGGGATTTATTCTTGAAAATGGGTGGCTTAATTTTTTTTTTTTTCCTTTGGTCCCTCTTTCCTTTCATCTTGTCATTTCAAGTATTTTGGAAAATTTCCCTCCCTCTACTTTGCTTATAGATATTCTTTTCTCTCCTTATGGTCTCCTCCAAAGTCTTGGTGTTATCATCTTATATATTGTCACCATAGAAAGAGGGTAACCCACTAAGAAACCATTGGATTTTGACGTTTTCTTCTTTTATAAAGTCCACATACTTCAACAATTCAAAGAACATATTCTCATACTAATCCATTATCATGCTTCACAACTTGAGTTCAAATAACTCTTTCATCTTCCTCTCATAGTAATGCTCAGAAAAATAATTCCTTTGGAAATATCCTTTGAACTGCCTCCATGAGACCCTCTTCTCATCAAGATGCTTGGCTTGCTTAAGCTAATCCCACCACATGGTTGCCTTTCCTTGCAAGTGGTAGGTTGAAATTATTGTCTCTACCATTGAGGGGTAATCATGAAACTGAAAATATTTCTTCATTTCCAACAACCAAGCCTCGACCTCTTCTCCCTTCCTATGCTCACCATTGAAAGTTGGTGGCTTGATCTTCCTTATTTCACCTTGCAATATGTATCCCTCAAACCTTCTTCTCTATCTCCTAACAAGAGACACACTTAAGATACTCCCTGACATTGAACTGGCATGAGATCTCCTAGTGTACTTCTCAGGGGAATGATGGCATATGATCCTACTCATTGACTACTTGTCATTCCCATGCCCCCTTCTACTATGGGATTTGGATGATGTCACTTGTCTAGCACTAGATTCTTGCTTTGTGTGAGAGTCCTTATTGGCTTGCTTCTACAACATGTTCAATATATGTAGTATCTCTTCCTGATATTTCATAATATTCTCATTATTATCCCTATAACTTTTCATTTCTCTCTGTAGGATCCTCATAGTTATAGGATCATGTCTATCTCTTCTTCCATTAAACATAGTCTCAACATTCTCCATGCTGACATGCAGACCTATGAATTCCTCCTCATGACTGTAGGACCCTTTGGAATCTTCCATGGTTATGGTTCTCATATATGAACCAAAATTATTTTCTAAACCTCTAATTCTATCTAGAAAATCTGCATACAAATAAATTTATGTTAGACAAAAATATATACATACACAATTTTGGAAAAGAATGCATAAATGTTTTTGTCCTTTAATTCCACTAGTCATATTATTTTTATTTGAATGAAAAATATAATACTCAAATTAATTTTTTGGTTTAATATATGGATTCTCCTCCTCAATACCTTTCCATTGACTATTCATTTTCCCAATTTCGAGTTCCGAGCAAAAAGTTACAGTCTTTATAAGTTTTTATCATTTTCCCTTTTTCAACCCTGCATGCTACACGTGTCTTCTTTCTCTCCTAACACATTTTTAGATACCTAAAATTCAAATATGGCTCCATGGATGACTTCAATGATCCATGATAGAATTTTGTTGGGCCCCAAATTGACTCATGAGCTAGGAGTTATGCACTCTAGAAGAAATCTAGTACTGAATTTTACCCTTGACTGTTTAGGATGTAACTTTTTCATACAAGATTTGTTTTTCACTCAGAATAGCCCATTGGAAAGCTCTCCTCGAGATATTTCATTTACAATAAAAATGTGTGTGTACTACAAGTACACACACTTTTGTGAAAATTTGATTTTTTAAAAAACGTTGTTTAGGCCCTCAAAAATTCCCTACAAGATGAAGACCTTCAAACGATGAAATTTTCATGGGAAAATTCACTAATTTTAATGTTGTAATGGTATGCAGATCCAAACCGTAGATCTCAAAATTGATATTAATCCCAACCGTTGATCTTATTTTCCTTTCCAATATGTGGCTATACCTTCACAAGCCTATTAGAACTCTTCTTTGGAACCTTCCCATTGGAAAGCTTCAGTTGATGGGTACATGAACTTCCTGAAATTAGCATTCTGAAACACTGTTGGTCTCTTCCCATAAGAAATCCTCCATTAGAAATGATCTTTCCTTTCTTGTAGACCTTTTCGAATACGAACTTTGATAGTTTATCATACTTACTTTGTCGGATTCACCCGTCGGAAACACTCTTCCTAAATGAACCTTTCGATAATCTAATTCCAAAGACTTATCGAGAACCATCCTTTCTAAACCATCAGAAAAAGTCCTTTACAAAACCATAAAAATGATCCTTTCGAAGACCTACACTCGACTTTTATGTGGAACTCTTTGATTCGCCAATACTTGTTTGCATGTCCTCTAACATGGTGCGTTGATGTGTCAATTGACTTGGAATTCTCTTCCACCCTCGTCCCTTCTAAGACAACATTCTCATATGATAGATTAGATAGTCAAAAATTGTGTCGATCAATTACCATGATCATCGTGGGTTCCAAAACTTCACACTGGTTACCTCAGTCAGACTGACATCGTCGGAAAGTGAAATTATACCCTGCAGACTTTTCGAATAGACCCTTTCTGAAGACACCCTTCAAAGAATCTAATGACTGAGATCACTCACATTCGACATTATATATCTTCGCAGACATCATAATTTCTCAACCTTTAACTTGGTCAAACTAACTTCTTCAGGTCGTGAAACATGCCCAAACCTTCTAAAAACACTTCCCGCAAATCCAACTCCTAGGAAAGGATCTGGTTGATCTGACGACTCTTGTTTCCTTCATGATTTTTCCATCAGGATCCTCCCTTTTGACTCAACCTCATGCATGGTTCCAATTTTCTTTTGAAACCTTCTTCCCAAAGGCTTGTTGGGAACCCCCTTTTTAGGCCTCTGTGATTGAATATCAATCATGGATTCTCTAGGTTGAATTAATCTAGGCCATTAATCCATAAAGATTCACAGTCACCATGAAATAAATAGGAATTAAGATTCCAAATCAAAATTTGACTTTGAAACTTACAGATCGATGACATGAATTTCTTCTTTGACTACTCTGAAGCCAAAATAAATCTAAATCTGCCGACAAATTTGGGATATCACTCTGGTTCACCATTTTCATCCAAATTTGTCTCAATACAAAATATGTAACCATGAATTCACTCAATTTGCACTGGCTCTTGGACCATAGAAGATCAGTGTTGAACCTTTCTCTGATGCCAATTTGTAACATCCCCTAGCTTAACCGAAGAATATTACTACGTGGAAATACACTTAAAGTTGAAATTATCTTCTACTAATTAATTCTTGTAGCTTACCAACTAAAATTTATACACACATTTAACTAAATTATAATACCCATAATGAAATGCAACTACAACAACTCTAAATAAGCATGAATGCAACTAATAAAATCATTCACAATAGTAATTAAACCATTCACATATAGAGAGTTAAGAACAACAAGTAAACTCATGAAATAACTCAGAAATAGATAAACATTTATCTTTTAAAACACTTGTGCAACCATATGCTTGGGAAGGGCATTCCACTCAACCATAGACCTGTCATTCTAATTATCAACAACAAGTCACCCCGAAGATTGGGCTAAGAAACTACAAAAGAAGGGTGTCTCTAACAATCCACTCACAACTCAATATCACACAACCAATTGGTTTCCTCCTACAACTATCCTGAATTTCCTCTAGCTCTTTTCCTCTTGACCTGTCTAACCCAAAGAATGTACCCCTTCACTTCTCTCAATCCATTAGGTGTACCATTTGTTTATCAGGGTCTCTTTGTCACAGGTAACCAAGAATGTCTCTACTAGAACTCAAGGGAACTCACTACCAAGAAAACCACCAGCAAAAACAACAACAAAATATACTTGTTGCTACAGTGCAACTCACTGAGGAGTTCACTCTTCAGTCCTAACAACTTGGATCTTTAACTCCAAGATCCAAAACACTCCAAAACATTCCAAAATGCCCCAAAATTCGCCCATCCTTCTTGCTCTAGTTCCAATGCTCTTCTCCTCTGTTCTCTCCTTATCGTTGATGTAAAACAGAATGTGTAAAACTACCTGTTACTACCCATACTAATTTCCTATATTTTCCCAAGACATTTGATTGCTGACCCAGTCCAAAGCTGATTGTACTTCATCCCCATGCTCTCCAATAACTATAGGTTGTGACTCTCACACCAACCCTATGACATGTATTCAATGATTGGGCTCTCATACACTCCACCAGAAAATAAAGGGTTTCCCCAATTGATAATAAAATTAAGAAATAAGGGTTTAAATTAATACCCATAATTAATTTCCCCCTTGGACCCCTCTTAGGAACTGCCTAGGAATTCCCCTTCTCTTGTGGATTAATCATCCCCCATATCTATCCATATCCCCAAAAGCTGGTATCACATTATATTTATTAAATTTTAGAAAACACATTTTGCATATTACATTGCTTGGCCATAGTCACATTCATATCTACATTATGCATTAATTAAACTGGGGATTATAATGGGGATGTTACATAGAGGCAAATAAAATGTTGAAAAAGTTGGGTGTTGAGTACATATCATACCGCATATCTCTGAATGATTGTATTCTATACAGAAACAAATACACGAATAAGGAGATATGTCTAGAATGCAAGCATGACAGGTACCATAAATTCAAAAACAAGGGTAAGGCACATGGTCCTCCTTATAAGATATTGAGGCACCTTCCTATAATTCAAAGGATTCAAAGGATCTTTTTTTGCAAAAAATTAGCTATGTTTCAGGGTGGCATGCCTCACATAGAAGTGAACCAAGAGTTATGTGCATTCCAACAGATTCAATAGTGATGAATAAAATATAAGATACAAGGCCCGATAAATTCAAGCATGAAGTACAAAGCCTACGATTGAGCATATCCATGGATGGAGTTAACTTGTATTCCCTCCAAAACACCAAATATTCTATTTGGACAATGGTAGTGATCAATAACAATACCCCCCCCATTGTTTTCCATGAAGAATGAACATCTTATGTTGGCTCTTATAGTTCTGGGTAGAATACACATGAAGATAATGGATGTCTACCTCCAACCATTGATCGATGAATTTAAACAATTATGGGAAGGGATACATGTATTTGATGTATCAAGACCCATCCCAATACATAGGTATTTTATATTGTATTGCATGTGTGCATACACCACACATGATTATTCAAGACTAGGAGTTTTCTTTGGTAAGCATGTTGATTGATTTGTTTATATCAATAATGTTATTTGGAATATTTAATTTGGTGCAAATATATTTTTGACACTAACATGCTCTGTATACAATAACATCCTAGGTATTGTAACAAAAGGGTATCATGGATGTAAATTTTATGGACCTTCTATAAAGCCTAGGTGGTCCAACCACCTATGAAAACCGATGTACGACTGCTCAAGGGTATTCCTCCCATAATACCACCCTTGTAGAAGAGTTGTAAACTAGAGAGAACCTAGAGACCTGAAATAATGACACCAACATATTGGATTATGGAATATGACACATAGAAGGAGAAGGAAATGGTAGACTTGTTTAAATCAAATGGGGAACCTATGTTTGATGATCTTGAATTTTTTACACCTATGTTGAGAAAATTCCCATTGGGATGAAAAGGAAATCTATATTTTATGAGCTTCCATATTGGAAGCATATTAACATTGGCCACTTACTATATCCCATGAATATATTAAACAATGCATCGTCTTCTTTATGGTGGTACATATCATTGAATAAAAGTGACACATTGGTTGTTATGAGATATATTATTGCTTCAAATACTAAAAGGAGACATTGGCCAAGAAAATAAACTAGAGGAGAGGTTGGTCCCTATTGGTATTTTAAAGAAGGTGACATCCCATGAATTTTGAAGAAATATGTTCTTTCTATGGTGAAGGATGTTTTATTGGGTGTGAAGGCACCTTATTTATATGGATCGACTCTACGACATTTCTTCACTTAGAAGGGAATTTATTGGGGTTGAAATCACATGACCATCTAAACCTTCTAAGGGTATGTATGTCGAATACATGATTTTTATTCTACACTATCGATAAAAATATGTTATGCACTCACATTTTTATGGAAATTAATGATGTGTGTGGCTATTTTGTAGTGTCATTATCCTTTGGTTGTGCATGGTTGTGAGAACAATGACTTCCCATGGAACATGTGACATGTCATATCAAAATTATCTACATTTGCATGTTGGATCACATGAAAGGCGATTCATATGGCTAGCATTACATGGTGGTGTTGAGAGATAGTTGAGATTGTTTGCATGTTTGAGAAAGAATTTCCCACGGGTTTTATGGATTTTCTAGTCAATCTTCTAATTCACCCACATGATGAGGTTAAATTAGCCAGGGTGCTCTCATTGTCAAGAAATGTAAGACACTTCCACACTAATCCTAGAAGAAGAGAAAAATAATTTAATGAAGAACGTAAATGAAACAAGTAATCACACAATACACCAAGATTTTACCCTGGAACCCTTAATCGGGAGAAACCAACATTCCTTTGAGAATTATTCTCTCTTTTTGTCTTATTCAATCTGAATAAAAGGTTACATGCCTAACCTTGGTCCACACCTAAGACAAAATCGACATCATACCCTCTTGCCTGCTTAAGAACAACCCTGTAGCCAATTTGTCTTACATATACATGTCCAACAACCTACGATTTACCATGCATTAGAATTACATGATTTTCCATTCTTTCATTAGCCTTTATGGCCTTACAACACACCTCTTTACAATATTTACAACAGGGAAAACCCTAAAGATTGGCATCCAAAAACAATTACAGATCTGTGCATATCATTGACTACAAATCACATAAATCATGTGATTATGTTATAGGCGACTTCCAAGCCGGGTTACCAGTCGACCTTCATTCGGTCTCTAGTCATTCGTCTCACACCATCACTTCAACCTCTTGTCGGTTGACTTTTCATCGATACCTTTGAATTTGACTTTTCTCGGTCGACTTCTTAGACCTTCGACTTGTTGTTGATCCAACTCAACCTTCGACCATCAGTTGATCTACCTCGACTCAACTTTCACTGTAAAGAATATAACAACCCAACATTCTCCCACTTGTTGTCTTCTTTGCTGAAACAAGATATTCCTGAACCTTCATTCACAGACCCATGGAAACAATTCCCATTGGCTCTATGCACCAAAAGAACTTCACAACACTCACAGACTTGATCAACGAGTCTTCTATGTTTTCCAACGTGTCTAATTTCTCCAATAGCGCCTTGTTACTTTCCACCATATATCTTACGAAATGGTATTGTACATCAATTTGCTTAGTATTTGAATGATAAGAAGGGTTCTTTGCCATAAATATTACGCTTTCACTGTCGCAACTCACCTTCATAGATCTCTGCTCAAACATGATTCTTGAACACAACCTTTGAATCCATACCACTTCCTTGCTTCCATGAGTGGCCTCCATGTATTCAAATTTTGTTTTTGACAAGGCTACGACCTCCTCTCGCTTACTCATCAAACTTATTTCTCCGCCAAACATCTTGAAGACATATCCATTGGTCAACCTCCGTCGATCCAGATCTCCAACCTGGTCGACGTCAACAAAGCCATGTACATATAATTTACCATTGTCACCTCCAGGTGTTCCTTGGTAGCATATAACATAGTCCTTCATGCCACACAAATACCTTAATACTCTCTTGACAATTGTCTAGTGCTCCTTTCCAGGTATTGACATGTACCTACTCAACACTCCTACTGCATGGACAATGTATGGTCAAGTGCAGACCATCGCATATATTAGACTACCAATAAAACTTGCATAGGGAACACGTTCCATGCCCTCTATGTCATCATGTGTCTTTGGACATTGTTCAACAGTAAGACTTACTCCCACTAGAATTGGCACCTTCACTGGTTTGCAATCCTGCATGTTGAATCGTTTCATAATTGTTTCAATATAATTCTTCTGATTCAACTAGATATTTCTAGTGGCTCGATCTCTCTTAATATCCATTCCCATAATGAAGTTAGATGCATTGAGATCCTTCATGTCGAATTTGGAGGATAGCTGCTTCTTCACCTCCTTTATTGCATCCATGTTGTTTCTAATTAGCAACATGTCATCGACATACAAAGCTACATATATGAAACTCCCACCTTCTTCCTTATAATATATACAATGATCAGCTTTGCTTCTCACAAATCACAAACTAAGGATGTAAGTGTCAAACTTCTGGTACAACATCCTTGGTGATTTCTTTAGACCATAAAGGGATATTTTGAGTTTGCACACCAACTCTTTATTTCCCTTTACTACAAATCCTTCAAGTTGTTTCATGTAGATTTTTTCTTCCAGTTCCCCATGTAGGAACGTTATTTTAACATCCATTTGTTCTATATCCATATTGAATGCTGCAGGAAGATACATTAGTACTCTAATGGAAGTTAGTTTTGTAACAGGGTAAACAATCTCACCGAAGTCGACTCCCTCAACTTGGGAATAACCTTTCACCAACAATTGAGCTTTGAACTTATCAACTTGTCCCGCGACATTAATCTTCTTCTTGAAAACCCACTTGCTACCAACGAGATTCCTTACACTAGGTAACTTGACCAAATCCCATGTCTCATTTTTGTACAAGGAATCCATCTCTTCGACTATGGTGTCCTTGCGGAGTTTACCCTCTGCCGAGTCGACTCCCTCACCGACCGACTTGGGCTCATTGTCTATGGTTTCTTTACTTTTTCTGACCTCCTTACTACTGGAGTTAGTTTCTCCATCTCTTCCTTAGATTTAGTTGACTCATTTGAATCATCTTCTTCATTCCTCAGTTCAAACCAAACCATACCAATATTATTCTCGGTCTAAACAAATTGCTCAAGCTCGGATTTACCTCCAACTTTTATGAATACCACATCTCTACTATACACTATTCTCCTTGATGCAGGATCCCATAACTTATATCCTTTCATCCTTTCTTTATATCCAATGAAAATACATTTGACTGCCTTCTTGTCCAACTTGCTCCTCTTTTCCTTGGGAACATGCACAAATGCATCACAACCAAATGCTTTGAGATGTGCCACCGAAGGATTATTACTAGAGCATACTTCATTTGGAGTTGTTTCTACTAGCACTGACGAAGAAGACATATTTACCAGATATATTACAGTCTCAACTACCTTCGCCCAGAATTCTTGTGCGAGCCCAACACCACTGAGCATGTTCCTTGCCTTATCCATCAATGCTATGTTCATTCTCTCGAGACCTCCATTTTGTTGTGGGGTATATGGTGTGGTATTTTTGCGTGCTATTCCACACTGCTTACAGAACTGATCAAATTCCTTTCCACAAAATTCACCACCATTGTCAGTCCTTGGTACTTTAATCCTCTTCTATATCTGGTTTTCCACAAGAGCTTTAAACTCCTTAAATCTCTCGAAAACCTATGATTTCTTCCTCAGGAAATATATCCATGTCTTCCTGGAAAAGTCATCTATGAAGGAGACATAATACATGGATCCACCAAGTGAAGGAACTGTAACTGGGTGAAACACATCACTATGCACCAGTTCTAGAATCCCATTTTCCTGTGTCACTCCAGATGGGAACCTCACTTGACTTTGTTTTCCATATATGAAATGTTCACAAAAGTTGACTTCTAAATCATATTCAGGAACGCCTTCGACCATACCTTTTCTTTGCATAGCTCGAAGTACTTTTTCTCAAATGTGTCTCATCTTCTCATGCCATAACCTAGTTGGGTCGATCTCATCATGTCTTGTTGAGTTGGTTTGAACCGACTTGGCTTGAGTCGAGTTGAGTTGTGTTGACATCGAGTCGAGTTGAGTTGCAGTAGAGTCTATTTAAGGAGAAACGATACTATTGCATCCAGTTGAGTCGACATTTTCTAACAGCTTGTATAGGATACCAATCCAAACTCCTCTCAATAAGACCATCACACCTCTAACCATATTGCATGAATCATTCGGAAACAGAGTATGCACACCTAAATAACTCATCTTGCTGACAAATATCAGGTTTCTTTCCAAACCCAAAATGTGTATCACACCTCAAAGGGTTCTTTTCCTCCCATCCTTCAATGTTAGTCAGACTCTTCCTTATCTGACAATTCTGGTTGTCGAGTCATCCCCCAAGAACAAATCACGCCCATCATATCGTTCATACTCACATAACCATTCTTTATGTGGTGTCATATGATAGGATTCTCCCGAGTTTATCAAACAAACATGTTGATCTGACTGTGTACTAGACGATGCTAGATACACATCACCTCCCTTGTTTGAGGTCGTCTTTCTCTCACTTGACTTCTTCTCGTCAGATCCAACACTGATTTATGTTGCCTTCAACGTACAGTCATTTTTATAATGACCAACTTTACTGCATTTCCATCATCTTCGTGTCGACTGAACCAGGGATTTATATCTACCCTTCAACTTGAAATTTCTATTGGAGAATCTGCCTTTATCTTTGTCTATCAGTCGACCTCTCACTACCAGAGCATCTTTAGTCGATCCTTCCATGTTCTTCCTTCTCATTTCTTCTGAAAATAGAGAAGAAACCACGTCCTCTAGTGCTAGTGTGGTTGTATTACTCCCAATAGCCATGAGTAAGCTATCCTAGGAGTCTGGAAAAGAACATAATAAGATGATACACTTCTCCTCATCAGTGATATTAATATCCACATATGATAACTGACTTAACACAGTATTAAACGCATTTAAATACCCAGACACCGAACTTCCATCACTCATCCTTAGAAGATATAGTTTCTTTATGAGAAACAACTTATTTACTAGATATTTTGATTGGTATAAGCCTCCCATATTGTTCCATAGTTTCTTGGCTGAATCTTCTCCCGAGACATTCAACAACACCAAATCTGCAAGACAGATCTGAATCATACTTCTCTCTCTTCTTTCGAGTTTCTCCCATTCTTCCCTCAACATGCCTGTCGGTTGGGTACCTGGATAGACCATTGTCTATTGTTCTCAATCCACAAGAATATCTTCCATTTTAAGCTTCCAAATCTCAACATTATTACCATTGAATTTTTCTATCTCTATTCTGGAACTGCTTGCCATTCTTTACCATGAAATTTAACACAATTTATGACTTACAACTCTTATTGTACCTAGGGTTTAGTTCTCAGATTCAATATTGGAAAATCAAGATCTGATATACTCACTGAAGCATAACACCGCTCTGAACACTCACTTGTCAGGGAAAACCTAAGCTCTGATAACACATGTCAGGAAACGCAAGACACTTCCACACTAATAATAGCATAAGAGAAGAAGAGTTTAATCAAGAACATAAATGAACCAAGCAATCACACAGTACACTGAGATTTTACCCTAGAACCCTTAACCGGGAGAAACCAACATTCCTTTGAGCGTTCTTCTCTCTTGTTGTCTTATTCAATCTGAATAAAAGGTTACATTCCTAACCTTGGTCCACACCTTAAACACAATCAACATCATACCCTCTTTCCTGTAGGCGCAAGAACAACCCTGTAGCCAATTTAGCTTACATATACATGTCCAACAACCTACGATTTACCATGCATTAACATTAAAGCATTTTTCATTCTCGCATTAGCCTTTACAGCCTTAGAACATGCCTCTTTATAGGCTTTACAACAAGCAAACCCCTAAATCTTGACACCCAAAAACGGTTACAGATTCGTGCATATCATTGGCTACAAATCTCGTAAATCTCAGGATTTTGTTACAGTCGACTTCCAAGTCAGGTTACYAGTCGGCCTTCATTCAGTCTCTAGTCGTTCGTCTCACACCTGCACTTCGACCTCTTGTCGGTTGAATTTTCGTCGATACCTTCGACTTTGACTTTTCCTGATCGACTTCTTTGACCTTCGAATTGTTGTCGATCCACCTCGACCTTCCACTATCAATCGATCTACCTCGACTTGACTTTCACCGCAAAGAATATAACAACCCAACACTCATGTCGTTAGATGTTCTTCTTGAAGAGAAACATGAAAAAAATGAAGGGGTTTGTTCAACAAAGAGAAAAACCAAAGGGCTCTAAACATAGTTACCAACTTAACAAGAACTCTCTAGAGTTCTCGTTTTTTCAAAGTGGTTATTTTTACTCCTAAATCAAAAAGTGGCGTTATCGGTAACACCTTTTTTTTGTAGTGGTTAAAATTCAGAGCCATTCAAACTTGTTGTGTTGACAACCGATGTCATTGTAGACAAAGACTTTAAAAATGACCCTTGAATCGAAATTGTGTCCTCAACCATGACTACCAATTACTTTTATGATTTTTTAAAATTTAGATTAAAAAAAATTAAAAAATTAAAAATAAATATATGAAAATTAGTTTTTTTTNTTGTAGACAAAGACTTTAAAAATGACCCTTGAATCGAAATTGTGTCCTCAACCATGACTACCAATTACTTTTATGATTTTTTAAAATTTAGATTAAAAAAAATTAAAAAATTAAAAATAAATATATGAAAATTAGTTTTTTTTAAAGTAAAATAAAAAACAACCATTTTTTTTGAAAAATTGTAACGAGAATTTAATTTGTTTTAAAAAAAAATTAAAAACTAAAGAAACTACTAAAAACAAAACACTTAAAAACTTTTATCTTTAACTTTAAAAAAAATTATAAAAAAAAATTAAAAGAAAACTTAAAAAAAAATTAAAACTAAAAAGGAAGGAAAAACCCAAAACTAAGAAAATTTTTGGGAAAATAAAAATATAAAAACCAAATTTATATATATATATATATATATATATATATATATATATATATATATATATATATATATATAACAAATTTATTTTAAAAAACCTTTAAAAGATTTAAAGAAATTAAAAATAAATAAAAAAACATATTAAAAAACTAAAAGAAATATTGAAATACAAAATTTAATATAATTAAAAAAAAAATGAAAACTTATACATAAAAATAACCCCCAAAAAACATATATTAAAAAAAATTCTAAAAACAAAATATTTGAAAAATAAAATATAAATAATAAAACTTTTATTATTATTTTTTAAAATGAGTTTAAAAACTTATTTAAAACAAATTAATTAAAATTTTAAAAGGGAGGCCGTGGGGGTCGATGCACGACCTCCCTTCTAAAATTTTTATTAATTTGTTTTAAATAATTTTTTTAATTATTTTNCAAATTTATTTTAAAAAATTTAAAGAAATTAAAAATAAATAAAAAAACATATTAAAAAACTAAAAGAAATATTGAAATACAAAATTTAATATAATTAAAAAAAAATGAAAACTTATACATAAAAATAACCCCAAAAAAACATATATTAAAAAAAAATTCTAAAAACAAAATATTTGAAAAATAAAATATAAATAATAAAACTTTTATTATTATTTTTTAAAATGAGTTTAAAAACTTATTTAAAACAAATTAATTAAAATTTTAAAAGGGAGGCCGTGGGGTTCGATGCACGACCTCCCTTCTAAAAATTTTATTAATTTGTTTTAAATAATTTTTTTAATTATTTTTTAATATTCTTTTATAAAAGTTATATTATTTGTATTTCATTTTTAAAATACAATTTTTATATAAGGTTTTTTTTTTTTAAATATTTTATTTTAATGTTTTAAAATTAAATAATATGTCTTTATTATTTTTTTTAATTTTTCATTTATTTTTTTATAATATATATATATTTTTAATTATTTTTTTAATGTTTTTTAATGATTTATTTTTTTCATTTTTTAGTTATTTTTCTTTTTAACCTTGTTTTTCATTTTTTTTTTCTTTTTCTTTTTTAATTTGAGTTTTAATATATTTTTTTAATGTGTTTTTTTCTTCATTTAAAAAGAAAATTATTTTCGAAGATTTTCTCCTTTATAATTATTTATCTTTTTAATGTAAAGTTAAAAAAAAATAATTGTTTGTAAATAAATTTTCAAGTGGTTTTTTGGCCTTCAATTTTGGGTTGTTTATTTGCATAGGAATCTGTTGTCAAGGCCATAATTTCAATTAGGTAGTAAAGAGCTATAATTTTAATGTTTAGAAAAAAAACATTTTGCTTTAGGTAACATCACTTTTTGATTTAGGTGTTGATTTGAAGGTTTTTCTTAGCATCTATATGAGTTTTTAAGGCCATGCTTGAAAAATGTTGTAATTTTGACCCCGTTAGAAAAAATGGTGCTACCAGTAGCACAACTTTTTGATTCGGAGGTTGATTTTCATGTCTTTTATGAAAAAATATGGGTTTTGAGGACTAAAGTTCTCGTTTTGAGGTCGCAGATCTCGTTAACTCGGTAACTATGTTTATATGACAAAGGGGTACATAGTATATGAGCTGTTATATTATTCCAGTTAGTACATCAAGATAATTGACGACACACCAAGGGAAGTGGTTTGGGATGACCAACGGGATGAGAACAAAGGGGAAGGGGAGCTACTCCAAATGAACGAAAATAAGTGCTTGATAAAAAGTAAGTCACTTATATTTATTCAAATTTGTATAGAACAATTGTTTACATTAAAGTTGATAATATGTATTTGATCTCATACTATTAGTTTTGAATTATTGTATACATCAATGAATTTAGAAATTGATTCCATCAATAAATTTGTTATTTACAACGCTAAAGGAACACGACCATGGGTTGCATTGTCTGAAGAGAAAAGAAGGAAATGAGATAGTGTCAAGAAAACATTTAGACAGTGAATGGTAGAAGCATGCCTTATCCTGATCATTTAAAAGAAAATATGCCAAAAATATGTCCCAACAGTTGGGTGGCTGATGAAATACAAGAGAAATATGTGGTGTCTGGTCGTAACCCACGTGGACAATATCTTAATGCATTAAACATAGGAATCAGGTGAAACAACTCTGTAATAACCTCTCTGAGTACCATGTTTAATTTATAATATTGCACATTTGAATTGTAACATGTATTATGTTTTTATTAATGTTGGGGTTATTAGACATATGATACCGTCCTTTGTTCTCATTTTTATAGGTGCATTTGTTCCCATCTACATGGGAAAAATGAACATCATTTTCGAACTGTGTATGTTGATGATGGACACATCATACAATATTATGGAGCAAAGGTTGACTTCGACCAATCTAGTCGTTTTAGCCACTGTGATCAAAACCTAATAGAGTGAAAGTTAGGTTACATTAGAAAGATACAAGAGATTATGCAAGTGGACTTCTAATATTTTCAATGTGTTATTTTTTGTTGCAAGTGATGGGATACCTTCGACTGGAGAAATGTAAAGGAATATTGTGATAGTGGGCTAATATGTATTAACTCTAAAAAAATTTGGGTTGAAACTAAGGGGCCTTATGTTTTCCCAAAAGATTGCAACTAAGTGTTCTTTTACCCAAATGAGTTGGATGGAAACTGGTAGTTCATAGTGAGACATGATCCGAGATCTAAACATTTTTTTGAGAACAACAATGTTATAATGCCAAGCGAGGAAGATAATCAGAGTGATGGCAATGAAGACTAATACGTAAATGCTTTGTTTCAACATTTATTTTGTGGATGTGTCATTTTATTATGGGAATCTATGATGACCAATTATATTTTCCTCTTCTTCAATTTATAATGTTGGATATGAAAAGTTAACAACCATTTGCAAACACCATATTGAAAATACTTTACATAGTACAAGCATAAGATGTGGTTTTGATATATTTTAATTGTCATATTTATTAATTATTATAACAAATTTATGTTGTATTGTATTAACATATGTTTATATTAACCTTTGAATTACTAATAATTAATTGAGATATCACAAAGTTGGAGACATATTCATATAATACAGTAGTAAAGATTTATTTTAAAGTATTTTTATTTTTAAAAAATGATTATGAGATTGACATAAGAGTTAGAGAGATAGGGGATAGGTAAAGAGAAATCTTGGATATAAATTGTTACCGTGGAAGCCAAAGATTGAAATTCAATATTATTTATGAATTCATTTTCATATTTAATAATTTAAATTTAATTAATTATAATTTCTAAGTGAAAAAAAAATATTAAATATACCTATTATAAATTTAATGAACAACTATTATAACTTTATCATTAAAATAGATGAAAAAATAACATTTCATATGAGCAATTATTCAAATTGTTTTTTTCATGCATTAACCAAATCTGATATTTGCATACATTTTTATACCAAATCAACAAAATACATTACTTAGCATACATTTTTAATAGAAGATTCAACTAATACTTAAATATTTTTGAATAGAAGATTTATAAATTTATTAATACGGTAAAAAATTGTAAAACCATTTCATGGAATGTGTAAATATCAAAATTTATTATTATTCTTTATATTTAATAATTTTACTTTAATTAACTAAATTTAATATATTATAAAAGTGGGTTAATATAAATTAATAAAATCTTTGGAAAAATTAAAATATAATAATTGTGATTTTAGTAAACAATTATATTATAACTGTGTTTTGTAATATTTGAATAATAAAAATTAAAAAAAATAAAATATTATTACATCATCATCATCATTATTAGTGAATAATTATATTATAATGTTATTATAACAATATATGAAAAAGACATAATTATTCAAATCATAATCATTTCACTCATCATATTTAAGTAATTTTGTTTCTAAATACATTTAATCAACCTATTGTATCATGTTGGACAAGAAACAATTCACCTTGGAGAAGATTTAAACATTAAATGACATTAATGGTTATAACCTTTTGCAATCACAATCCAAATTAAATGATTTCATAAAACTAAAGTTAAATATTATATGGAGAATGTAAATTTAAATGAGTGATACATCTCAAATTTAATTTAAAAACAGAGAAATCTTTTTAGCATACTCATAATACATTTTATAAATCAAACAACAACAACAACCACAACATTATATGAAAAAAATAATATACATGTCAAACATACATCTCAACAAAATCTGCAATAAGCATGTCATATTTACATATCAAGTCAAATATAAAACAATCAATATACATGTCAATAAGTACCACTACTAGCTAGGTCCACCACCAATGCTAGACGCATCAGTGTCACTGCTACCGGAGGTAGAGGGTCTATCAATACATATGTTAGAAAGAAATGTCAAGAAAAGTACACTATCACATGTCTCTCTATCAAAATCAACCTGTGCAATAATACCCAATGTAAACATAGTGTCCAAAGCATCAAAATCTTGTGACACATGTGGAGGAGGAGGAGGAGGAGGAGGAGGAGGATGACACATGTGGAGGAGAAGGACAAAAATCGGTGGATGGTGATACAAGTGGAGGAGGAGGATGACACATGTGGAGGAGAAGGACAAAAATTGGTGGATGGTGATACAAGTGGAGGAGGAGGAGGATCTGTGGATGGTGACATGTGAGGAGGACAAGAAGGAGGATAGGTGGATGGTGCAGACACATGTGGAGGGGGAGGAGGAGGAGGAGGAGGATCAAAAGTGAATGGAGAAGACACCTATGGAGGGAGAGGAGGAGGATTATTGGAGGAGGAGGAAGATCGGTGGATGATGACACATGTGGAGGAGAAAGAGAAGTATCGGTGGATGGTGATACAAGTCGAGGAGGAGGAGCATCAGTGGATGGTGATACATGTGGAGGAAAAGAATGAGGATAGGTGGATGGTACATAAACATGTGGAGGGAGAGGGGGAGGAAGATCAAACATGGATAGAGAAGACACCTATGGAGGGAGAGGAGGAGGAGGATTGGATGTGGATGGAGTAGACACATGTGGAGGAGAAGGCGTAGGAGGATTAGTGGATGATGCATACACATGTGGAGGAGGAGGAGGAGGAGGATCGAACATGGTTGGTGCAGACACATGTGGCGGGGAAGTAGGGGAATCGATGGATGGTGCAGACACATATGGAGGAGAAGGAGGAGGATGAGGACAACCATGTGGTGGAGTAGAGGATGTGGATCAGTTTGGTGATGATCCATATGGAGTAGAATCATGAGTACGATCCCTCAATCTCTCGATGAGGTTGACAACATAAAAAATATGATGAATCAATAAAATCATGTCACAAGGCAGATTCATCCACATCATATATAGATCCGGTACTCATAATATGTCTCTAACTGGTGAGGGCACCACTCTATGACTAATCATAACACCACATAGGTGATCTTCCACCTCTATCTAGACTCTCTGGTCCGACCTATGTGGTATTTAGGATTTATTTACTGCAGGCTGTTCTTATGACTCCTTTATCAAATTATCCTATTGGGGAGGCTCATCCACAAAAAATATTCCAATATCTACAAAAAATACATAATAATAACAAGATAATTGAAACAAAATGTTACAATAACTTATATGTGCATTAAATAAGACATAAACATATGAAACTAGATTTATCAAAACATAACGATAATATTACCTCCCTCATATAGTGGATCAACTACTGTAAATAGGATTTTTGGACATCCTCTCGAATCCAACCCTACGTACAGGTATTGTACAATATTGAGGACAATATTGTTCTCTTTAGACAAAAAATCACATACATCCCTACCTATCAGAGTACATGGAAATTCCAACTAGCCCCTCTTGTGTAACAACTACCCCCACATGCACATACACACATCAAACATAGCCCTAACATGAAAGTGAGGTACTCTTATTCAAGTGGAATGAACCCTCTCAAAAAATAATGTAAATAACTCTAACGAGAATGGGAAGAATCTTCTCTCCTTTAAAATGTCAGGACAATGATCCAATGAAAAACAAAATTGTCTCAAAAACATATGCGACCACCTAATCGATCTGGGCCTCTATAATAAACTATCTACATAATGCATCAAAGGGAAAATAATTCACTTCCCATTAGAGCTGGAGTGTGATAGTGCCAAGATAATAAGACATAGGAACCTAACCTCCTTTCTATGAAATGAACTCATTCGCACCTCACCACCAGGAACCTGGAATCACAAAGGGAAAATAACATCCATATTGACATATATATGCACATATGATAGATGGGTATATCTTGCAACACTAGGAGATATATTAAGTAACTAAGGCYAAACCTCCCCCCTCCTAGACAACCTAGTGATGAAATAAACATCATCCTCAACGGGTTGATACCATAGATTGGGACCTATCTTGAATGCCTTTCGACCATGACCCTAATGACGTATCAATGACTATCACAACAAAGAGATCCCTTGAGGGATGTACCCTCCTCATAAAACTTGAGGAGGCCAACATCCATCAAAAGGGAATGTGTCTTCTATGAAATAGGGTGAATGAACAATTCCCTCTCTCTCTCTATCCTCCCACTCACATACAAATGTGTACAGTTTGACCTGCTATTGTTTCTCCTCCTCCTCTCATCGTCGGCATMTTTGATTCACATACAAATATTTTTAGGAATGTATATATAGAAAAAATGAATTGAAATTATAAAACATACACACATATAAATAACTTATGTATAACAAAAACTAATTTTATTTTTTTTTTGGCAAGAAAATGTAGAAAAGTGATGGGTGCACCTAAAATAATAACTATGCATTGCAAATAGTGCTCTATATCAAATAAATAGAACCACCATGTGGTGCTATTACTATCATGCATTGATGCACCACATTTCTCGTCGCACCACCATGTATTTTACTGGTGCATCCCATAAGACACATTGCATTGTTAAATTGTGAAATATTCAGCCCAGTGTCATTCTCTTTACAACACATGTACGTTTGTTGTACCTAAAGGAACCGCTAGTTTAAATTGTTTTATTGAAAATTAAGCAATGTGATGTATTAATTGTAATGCATCAATTCTACCATGTTATTGGAGAACCATAATTTTGTTTTATAATGCATTGGGTTGTGTAGATCACTGGTAACAAAGCATCTAATGATATTTCCTAGAATGCCAAGTTAATATATGTTTTTCCGAATGCAGATATTTTAACAACATCAGTGCATTTGGTTAAAAAGGACTCACCGCTACGCTAAAATTTATGGCACATAAACTTATCGATGCACTTTGTTAAACTGAAATCATCGGTGTGAAAATTCTACTAGATCACCAAAAAATTGTTTAGTGGTGCGTCATCTTTCATAATGTACCGGGGACAGGGCCTCACAAAAGACGCACCGCTATGTTTATTTTTTAAAACTTATCATGGTGATTTTCCTTTAACAACACCAATGTGTACTGTTAGATCTTACACATTGATGCTCCTCGTTTATTGTTGCACTACCACATGTTTCATTGGTGCATCCCATAATATGAACCATGCTAATAGATTATGAAACATTTGGTACGATGTCATGCTCTTTACAATATTGATGCATTTGTTGGACCTATGGGCACTGCCAGGTTAAGATGTTTTATTGCAACATATGCGGTATGATGTATTACTATGAACACACTGGTGCTACCGGGTTATTGGAGCACTTGTGTTTTGTTTAGTGGTGCATTTTGAATCATAGAGTACTAGTAATGGGGCATCCAATGAGATGCCCCTATATGCCAAGTTGGTCAATATATGTCCTGGTGCGGTTTTGTTAATAGCACCGATGCATTTTGTTAAAATGGTTGCACATATACGTAAATTTTATTACTCGTAAACATAGAGGTGCACTTAATTAAATGGAACGCACCAGTGCTCCAGTGTTCCAAGAGCCCCGACATGTTGTTTAGTGATTTTTTTCCTTTATAACACACTGGATGCGAGGTGTCACAAAAGATGCACCCATTGAGGGGCATCACAAAAGACACACCTCTTTGTTTTCTAAATTTATCATGGTGCTCTTCCTAGAATGGCGCCTGTTATCCCCGATGTCTAGGGATAACTAGGAGATCATGTCTCGAGGCCCACAGGTCCTAGACATGAAGTACCGAGAGCAGGATTGACCTGAGCATGGCCTTGGAGGGCCCATCCTTCCTCTTCTTCACCAGACTTGTCCTGTCAGCAGTAGCAGTTTCCATCACCTTCGGCTTGGACTTGCATCAGAGAAGACTCTTACTCCATGAGGTAATTGGTCCAAGGTATCATGGTATGTGTCATGTTTGATCGTTATAACCTTCTTATATATGCATTAGGTTCCTTTCATTTATGAAGACTGCTTGGATATTACACTAATTCACTTGACCATTGTTGGGGTGATTGACGGGGTGAATTAGCAAGCTTGTATTCATGGGTTTTGGTTAGCCACCAAAGGGGATTTGCAGAGCCATTGTCTGCTCCCACCATTCTATCATTTTACATATTATCTCCCACACATCCATCCCATTCCCCTAGTCCGGCCATTAGGATGACCTTTTGAGGGTTACACTTTGTCTTGTGGGAAGAAGGGGCTAAAGGCCTAGGGGGTAAAAGCAGCTGGTAAAAGATAAAAGCCATAAGAAATGAAACCTAGAGATG
>ML796929.1:62188-94520 GCA_009831015.1 Picea engelmannii | reverse complement strand
AGTACTAACCACTATCTGCACGTTTTAGTTTTTATTGTTGCCTTGTCTCGCAAACAGGTGCCCTTTTGTGGTTCATCTTCATTTTGACTATCCTCTTGGCGGTAATCTGTGAAAGGGAAAACCTACCTTTATCCTTCAATAGCTTGTGCCTTTCAAAACCCCAGATTACCAGGGACGTCTCCCTTGGGATTAGCCACCCTAAATATAAAGAGCCCCCCATCGAGGTGACAGTGGGTGGGGAAGCTCTTGTTATGCCAGTTTGATCCTTATCTTTCAAGCTACCTAACCTAGACTACAAATTGAGCGATAACAGCGCCAATGCGTAAATTTATATTAGCCACATCGGTGGTAGTTCCTGCTATGAATTTTTCATAGGATACACCACTTTGGAGTGAGTCGAAGCGTTCATGCGCACCACGTGGAATTGGAAAAAATTGAAAATATGGCCAAATTTCAAGCTAATTCAAATTTTAATCGAATGAAAAAGTAAATAGGAAGGTAATAAACAACTTACCTAGAATTTTGTGTTCCGTGGAGGCATGGTTCCACCATTTAGAAAAACTGAAAATTTGTGGTAATTTTCAAAATTTGGAAATGCGTGGAATCTATCAGTGGAGCTATGCAACTCGCTATAGAGCACTGAAAACAATGCATCTTTGGAAGGGAAGTGAGAATTAGTATTCAATTGAGAGTTTGGAAGCATGGGATGAAGTGTAATAATGAAAATTTTTTTGGTAATTTTTTTTATTTACGCTACCACAGTGCGCCTAAGGAAAATGATATGCATCGGGTTGTAAGATTCAAGAGTGCAAGTGTGCTTTGATTGGTGCTTGTTGTTTTTATTAGAACTTATGATGGTGCTTTTGAGGATTTAAGCATTGGGGTGTTATTTTTTTATGTGTGCACCAGTGCGTATGTACCTTACATGCACACAGGTTAAAAACCTCCAGCCACTCGCCTCTATTAACAACCTCTGTTATAAATAGAGAAGGGATAAATTTTTCAGGGAGGTTCCATAGAAACCTTCGCTAGAAGATATTCTCTTGTAGTGTTAAAACATGTTGAGAATGGCTAGGTTTAGGAATGGTGCAAGTTAAGAAAGAGTTTAGACAGGACAATTGATCAAGTACATGTGTGTGAGGTGATAATGCATTTAATTTCAATAAGAGATTATAAAAGAGTGAGAATGAGCCTTGGAACACTAGCTATCAAGGAGAAAGTTTTGTTGTAATAAAACTTGTAAATAGAAACAATGCAGTTCAACATGCAACAATTTTGTAACAACAACATGTAAATGATATTAATTTAGTGAAATGCAATGGAATATGTGTGTTAAATTCCAAGTAAAAGGACAATAAACCACAAAGCATTGATTTCTGCAATAAAACTTTTAATAAAGACAATGATTCTACAACAATGATAATTTTATAACAACAAGAAGGAAACTTGCTTCAATTCAACAATGTAACCATGGAAATTATGCCCAATACCAAGTAGAATGTAAGTAATATGTTAGATAATGATTATATGCTTGAGTTGTTGTGAAAGCAAGATAATTGGATACAATATTTTCAAGCCCTAATGGTTGTAGCAACATTTATAACAGTAAAAAATAAATGATGAAGAGGATTTCAACTTCTCTACTTCTTGTCAGTTTTTATGAATTTATTCAAAATTTTGATAAGAATTGCTATCACCTTTTGAGTGGTGAGCACTATTTTTCATGGGGGTTACATCTAATCCAACTAATATAATTTCTTATGTTCTCAAGAAATATGTTGAGGTGATTGCAGTGTCCTTCCATATTGGAAAATATATTGACCACCCATATCATTTTGGACTTCATTCAAGAAACATAAGAGATTGGCTCAATTACCTAATAACTGTAAATTTATTATATATGTAAGAGGAAATCCTTGACAGAGGTTGAAACTTTTACCTAATACAAACAAGCTTCCTTGAATGTCATGTTTTGTGATTCATTCTTGTATATAGTTCTTTTACATCTAGATAGTTCTACAACTCATGTTGATGAAATTTTCATTCAAATTTGTAGTGTAGCTAGGGATATAATATGGGGTACCTAGGGAGGTACCCAAGGGGGGTAATAGTAGAGAGGTATTTTTATGTATGGAGGCCAGTATTATTAAATAAATCGTAGTGTGAACATAATAAATGTAAGAAGGATTACTAGAAGGTTCCTCCTCTAGAATATTCTTAGGTGGTTGGTAGCACTATATAAACAGGTGTAAACAATGTAATGGGAATGTTGAGAAGTATTGTATTTGGAAAGGTGTCTCATTAGGATATTTCCCCCTCGAAGAGGAAAGTTATCAGGAGTGGATCCCTTCCTTAAAATGATCATTTGTATGGTGTTTCCCTACCCTAATGGTTTTAATAATAATAAAGGATATTTTCTATGTTGTTCTCTAGATCTTGTGTGAGATTATATTTGCAGATCTATGGTACTTAGCAAGTGATTTAAAATTGAGATTACTTCTCAACTTACTTGAGATCAATGGCTATTATTTAATTCACTAATGCTAATTAAAGCATTTCTTTAAATAAAACTGAACTCACTAATAAAATCACATTAATTTTAATAATTCTATTAATTAAATTAAATTCTCAAGGTATAAGGATTTGGACGACCTTGACACGCATAGACACGTAGACCTATGTGAAATTACATTTATGATGCTTCAAACATCAACACCATATATTATTTCACTCAATCGACACTTGGTGGTAGCTTGACTTCAGATCAATCTTACTAAAAAAGTTCGGTACCTTTAAGATGATCTAGAAGATCATCAATTTGGGTATTGAGTATCGATTCTTGACTATGATATTGTTTAGGGATATGTAATAAACACAAAGTCTCTAAGTCCAGTCCTTCTTCTGTACCATAAAAATTGGGATCCCATAAGGTGAGGAGCTTGGTTTAATGTGGCCCTTCAGAATTAGCTCTTGGATCTAGCATTTGATTTCTTCATTCTCCATAACATAGCACCTATATACAAGGTGATTAGGAAGAGGAGAACTGGGTGTTAAATAAATAAAGTTCTTTAGCTATAGTGAAAAATCACCCGAGTAGGTGAGGCAAAGATGTCTTCGTGCTCTTCTACTATCTTGTCCACCGACTTCTTCTATGTAGAGAGAACTCATGCAGATGTTTTTGCAGTTGTAGTGACCTTTTGTTCACCTTTCAACCATACCACAAAGAGGGAATATCTCTTGTTTTGAGAGACCACCTTTCTGCACCACTTCACAGATATCAAAGAGACTACAGTAGTTGAGACTACCTCTGATACCTTGTAGAGTTAACCTCCCAAAGTAATAATGAAACTATGAGGACTAGATTCATAAACAACATGATGCTTCCACAAATATGGTTGTCCTAAAATAACACCACAAAAATATATATGGGGGGGGGGATCACACAATACCTCGTCTTTGAAGGGTTTGAGGTTGTAGTCCAGGTGGCATTGTTGGCTAATGTGGATGTCTCGTCCCTCGCTAAGCCAACTGATGGTGTATGGATGAAGGTGTGGAATCATTATTAGGTTCAATCTCTTGACAACATCCATTGAGATTATGTTCTTTTGGATACCTATGTCAACAATGAAATGCAGTAGGGTCCCATTCACCAACATCTATGAGTGGAAGAGGCAATCCCCTTCCTCAGGATCCTATGGCTCCTATGGATGGACCTTTGTGGTAGCGATGGTGACACTAGCTTCTACGCCAATGATCCATTTTCCCTTATCTAGTTTTGAATCAGATTTTGAGTTATCATCCAATTCTAAGGATTCCATCTTATCCAACAATGACTATTTGGAGCGACATTCATCAGTGTTGTGCCAAGGGATTTTGTGGAACTCGCACCACTTTCCAGTGTCCTTCTTCAACTGCCCATTGCTCTTCCTTCCTTTTGGCCTGAACTATTTGTCCCTGGGATGGTCATCCTTGATCTTTCCTTTGATCAGGGAATTAGGGATGACTTTACGATGCTTTTGCTGCAATGGTTTTGCAGAACTGAAATCTCGCTTATTATTTTGCTTAAACTTTTTCTCGATCTTGACAACATATTGGTAAGAGACTCCTAGTGAGGAGATGTCAAGAAACTCCATATATATTTGGATGTAACTATGTAGGCCACTGGGGTACTTTAGAACCAGGTACCACTCGAAGTCTCTAATGCCCAACTTCATGTGCAAGGTATGGAAGATGTTGGCATACTCTGGCACCATTTGGTCTCTCTCCTGATGTAGAATTGTCCATCTTGTGTACTGGTCATCATAGTTTCCAACATGGTAGTATTGCTCCTTGAGGGCATCAACAAAATCTACCCTAAGTGGGTCCTAGACCAAAAATTGCATTCGCATATTTGGCATGTTTCTCATAGTATGTCTCCCACCAATCTATGACATGGGGAAGGGATTTAAGGAGCACGAAGGTGATTTTTTCACTATTGGAAAAAATTTGGACAAAGAAATAACCATCTAGCATATTTAACCATTTTTCCAAAGAGTCAATGTCTATCTAGCCCTCAAACAAAGAAATATTAAAATTAAATTGTACCCTAAAGGGCGTCACACCTCTGAAGTGACCGTTGATTGAAGGTGCATCCATTTTTGTTGAAAACCATCGAAGGATTTAAGTGAAATTATCCATCATCTTGTTCCTCTGTCACGTGACGTCTTCTTCAAGAAACAATTTGATACGATCTCTTGATCCATTGTATCTCTTTTATTATACCATGGGGGGTTTCTTGGGCTGGTGGGAGTGTTCTTCCCCAAGCTCAACCAGTTCAAGACCCAACTCCCGATAGCCTAACCTTATCGAGGACATGCACAAAGAAACAACAAAGATCAGATTTCTCTGATACTACTGATCCAGATTATATTGAGAATGAAATGAAGGAAAAGATATAAAAATAAAAAACACAAAGATGTTTCAATAAATATAGTAATACAATTAAATTCAGATTCTATTAAATATTGTTTGGAATACAAAATAATATAAAATGAAAAACACACAAGCTAGCTAGAATGGTGGTAGCTTATCGCTGAAGAGAGAGATGTGTTGGCTACACTCATTCACAAGAAGATCATTATAAAGAGACTAAAATTTCCTTTTAATATAAATCATCAATGAGGAAACCCTAAACATCCAAAACCCTAACCCTAGAGTATGAAACACCAAAAGGTTTGTGGGCCCCAATGTGGTTAGTTGATATGTTAACTTCATGGGGTGCAACCTTTTCATACAAACTCCATTTGGGGTGCTCAATATCCTATCAAAAAGTTCTAGATGAGAAGTAAACATTCTGAATGACCTAGCATCTGGATATACCTACATGTTAGGCATTGCCACGCTAAAAAAAACATCATTTAGGGCCTCAAAACGACCCCAAAAGTTTGGGACCCAAAAACTATAGAAAAACTGCAAAGATGTGGAACCATTCAAAATTAGTGGAACAAGTGGGTGGCCACCAATATCCACCTAGATCATTTGGGTTCCATGTGGACACAAAAATCCACATCAATATCCATGTTAGTATAAACCAGTCAAATTTGTCAGAAAAATAGTGCTTTTGCAAGTCATAATCTTGCAGGGCATTTTTTAGGGCATAACCAATGTTTTTAGGAGTTCAAATTTCACAAAGTTGTAATTTAGAAAGGAACTAGATGTAATTTTTTGTTATTAAATAAAATATCTAAGGGAGATATTTCCAATGAGCTATTATGAGTGCAAAACAAAGATCCTATGAGAAAGTTACAGTTAAAACAATGCAAGGTTAAATTTAGGCACCAATTTACTTCCAAAGGGCATAACTCCTTACTCATAAGTCAATTTGGGGAACATGAGTAGTCTATGAAAATATCATGAATCATACAAGATATCCATGAATCCATATTTGGAATCTGGGTACACAAAATTATATAGGATGAGAGAAAATATTCACGTAGCATTGAATGTTAAAATGGTGAAACGATTAAAACTTAAGCATGTAATAACTAGTAGCTTGGATCCCAGATGAAGGTGAAAATTGGACAGGTTGCTCAAAACGTAGGCATGAAGAAACCCAATTGATATTCTATCAAAATTCCAAAGGAGTAGGTGTTTGGAATTGTTGGACATAGTAATATGGTGTTGGGATTAATGTCAAAAAGGCCAATATGGTCACATTGTGTTATGGAGTGGTCATTGATGTCAATAAGGGTATACATAGGTCTATCATGTGTTATAAGTATTCGTTGATGTCAAAAAAGGTCTATATACTTAAATCATCCAAATAATATAACTCTGGTATACCCTGCTATACTGCGTGGAAAAATAGTTGGAGAAAACATTAATGAGGTTTCTGCAAATGGGGCTAGTATAGTCAAGTCATGAAGTATTCATATGCTAAGAAAGAAACATAGAGGAAGTTCCCTATATCATTGTGTTTATTGTTGGACTTAGTTTTATGGCTAATGTCAAAAGGGGGAAAGCATGGTCAATATTAAAGTGTTAATTAGTCAAATCAGAGTGAGATTAGGCCTTTTGATAGAGCTAAAAGGATCATGAAAAGAATTTATAAAAATGTGTACAAAGTTATGAGAAATGGAAACTTTGTTCATAAAACTGCTCATAGGTGACTAAATATTGGAGGAAATCTTTACAGGAGAAGAATTATCAATTAAATATTCGTCTGATTTGGATCAGGCTAGATCTATCCATCCAATTCAAAAACTTAATGACCGTTGGATCAAGAAACCAAAATCACTATAATTGTAGGATTGATATTAAAATAACTAGATCAAACCTCCACCATTCGCTCACCATGCGATTAAAACATAGTCGTTGATTGAAGGAAATGATTAGGAGAAATACTCCACCATTTATCATGCTTGAGGAAGGACGAGATCCTATGGTAGAGATACATTTCGCAAGTCAAAAATCACGAAGGATAACAAAAGGTCGACCCCATGAAATATTGTTAGTCATCAATTATGATTCCACACATCGTCAAATGATGGATTTTGGTGGATTAGCATCTTGGGATTCAAACCAAAGCCAGAGCCCCGAAATAACGATAGTCCTCCACTCAACTGATGATTAAGTTTCAACCGTTGATTTTCTATGTCACCGAGATAAGCCTTGTACGTGCTTGCTCTTGGTCACAGGCCCAAGTCATATGGGAAATATGAAGTTTTTTTGGGGGATAACTAGGATAATACCCAGTTATATTGTGTATTCACATCGGAAGGAGGTAAGTCCTCAGGGTCTTACAAATTAAAAAACACATAACATTAAGATAAGCATTGTGCACGCTCACCCTCGCTCATAGTGTTCTGGTCATATGAAAAACAATGTTGGCCACAAGCTAGCACCTACCATTTTGGTATAGTAAAACACACCAGAGAGAGAATTAAGCCTGAGATGATTGACCTATAGAGATACACATACATAAAGACGTTTAAGAACAAAGACGAGGATTCGATCCATGTTGTTATCGAATAAAGATCTAAAAAGAAGAACATGTTTGTAAAGGTGGAATTTATAGAGGGCCCTAATTAAATATAAACCTGGTCTATAAGTGAAATTGACACGACAAAATATCCTTGGACACCCCCTAGAGGGTTTAAATAGCACCTAATATAATCAAGGGTGCCTTAATTATAGAATTATGAATACAAATAAAATAAAGAAAATATATTGCTAAAAATATCATCATTATTACTTAAAACTAAAGGGTGCAATGTTTCATTATCAAAAGACACATTGGTTCAAAGTCACATCCTTTATAATACTATATAAACGAAAATATATGATGGGAAGAAAGTGTCTTTGTGATCTACATCAGAAGATCAAAAGCAAGTGCAGAGTCCAAGGAAGAAAGACAAAGATACTTATGAAGTGAGGGTGGAAGGGAGGATCAAGGAAGTATTAGTATCCTTTACTAAATAAAATTTTAAAGACAAGGGGTTGGTGCTTCCTAGGGTCGGTGCCCCCACAAAAGGGAATTGGTGCTTCCTAGGGTTGGAGCCCTGAAACAAAGGGGGAGTTGGAGCTTCCTAGGGTTGGTTCCCTAAACACAGATATTTTTGTCTCCTAGAGTTGGTGCTCTAAACCATTCTTCATATAAAACTTCTAATTTGTAATTTAAGTTTATACTTATTGATATTATTTACTGAAGTTTCTTGTTGATCAATAAAATTAATAAATATTTTTTTTTAAATTGATAAAAGGTATCAATATTGATTCACCCCACCTCTCAGTATTGAACTACATTCCAACAATTGGTACTAGAGAAGGTGCCTTCAACACAGTCTAATAATTGGAAGGTATATTCTGTATAATCCAATGGATTAGCAAGAAGGAATGTTTTCCACCAGATCACCTTTGTTCAAAGGGAATGATTATGCACTTTGGAGTGTGAGAATGAAAGGCTATATAATGTCCCTAGGTTGTGATACCTACTACTCCTCCCATATACATAGTTGGAAAGAATTTTTACAATGAAAATGCAAGAGAAACCAATGCCATCCTAAGAGGATTAGCCAATCCTATATTTGTGAAAGTAATGTATTGTAAGTCAACAAAAAAAATATGGGATAAACTAAAGGTCATATATGAAGGAGATAGAAATGTCAAAAGGGCCAAACTACAAACCTACAGAACACAATTTGAAAACTTGAAAATGAAAGAAGAAGAGAACATAGAAGAATATCTTCAGAGAGTATATGAAGTGGTCAACTCAATCAAAGCATTAGGAGAAGAACTCAAATATTAACCCATTGTCCAAAATATCTTAAGATCATTACCCACAAGATATGATGCAAAGATTTCCACTCTTTAGGACATACTATACCTTGATAATATCACAATGGATGAACTACATGGGATCCTCACATCGTATGAGATGAGAGAAAGGAAAGAAAGACTAGAAAAAGGAGAAAAAAACTTCAAAGCATCAAAATAAAGAAGAAACAAGAGAAGGTGTCTAATGAAGATCAACCATATATATTTGATGAAGAAATATCTAACTTCATGAAGAAACCAAGAAAGGAACTGGTAGATACAAGTGAAAGTTTCCTCTAGTATGCTTTAATTGTGGAAAGATTGGACATTTTTCTTCCAAATGTCCCTATATAAAACAAGAAGAAAGTTATGATGAAATAACTTTCAAAGAACAAAAGAATAGCCAAGCCAAAGACAAAAGGAAGGTCTACAAAAAGAAGAAGACATTTTACACTGAAGAGAACAACAACTCATCTGAAGAAATTGAAGAGGAAGAGGAATCTGAGCATCTATTTATGTGTATAGAAACCCAAAATAATCACAATAAAAACACCTTTTATATTGAAAAAGAAAACTCTTAGCTTGAAGGAGAAGTATATCTTGAAGCAGAGTTGATCAGTGCCCTGGATGAATTCATAAATTATAAAAAGAAGAACAAATTGTTAAGAGGACAACTGCTAGAATTTGAACAAGCACAACAAACAAGAGAAAAGGAAGTTTCAAAAACCATAAAAGAATCAAATAAAATCAACATTGAATTGAAAACTCAGCTTCAAGAAGTCAAAAGAAATAAAGAAATCTTGAATGAACAATTCAAGGAAAATCAACAAGTTTGTAAAAAGCTAGAAGATGAAATTAGTCAGCTGAAAGGAGAACTAGAAAGAGGAAATCACCAGTAAAAGTTTGAGAAAAATTAAAATATTTTGAATTATATTCTTAACATCCAAATATCACCAAATGATAAAGAAGGATTGGGATATGATCAAAATTCAACTTCTACTACAAAGAAAACTGATAAAAATTCAATCATCTATGCAAATTCTCTTAGAAATCCCTTAAAAATAGAAGATCACAAGATGAAGATGGTGCCATTAAAGACCATTTTTAATAAGTAAGCACCTCCTACAAAAGGAAAAGGAAATACAATGATCATAAGGATGGTATCAAAAGGAAAAAGAAATACAGTAATCAAAAGGACTCCTCCTAATAGATATCAACATATCTTTCTTGGATATTTCTATTCATGCAACAACTTTGGACACAAAGCAATACATTGTAAAGCCTATAGAAAATACAAACCAAGAAATGTCCAAAGATATAAGAACAACAAGAATGATATAGAGAAAATAAATTATAATTCATTCTCTCCTTTACAAAAGTAAAATGTAGAATGCCACAAGTGCAACAACTATGGCCATAAAACCAATGAATGTAGATTACCAATACAATCCTTGAAGATAAGCAACCCTAACAAACATGATAAGAAGATATGGAAAGAAAATCATATAGAAGAAATAGTAACAGAATGTAAAGTGGCCATGCATGCAAAGAACAAAAAGTGTTAGTGGTATATTGATAGTGGATGCTCAAAACATTTGACATGAGATAAAGGGAAATTTCTCACTCTGATAAAGAAGGATAAATGTAAAGTCACTTTTGTAGATAATGTATGTGCTAAAATACTAGGAAAAGGCACAGTTTCCTTGGAAAACAAGAAAATTAAAGCAGAAAATGTGCTGCTAGTAGAAAAATTAAAACGTAATCTACTCAGTGTAATCCAAAACTGTGATCAGGGACATATACTCAATTTTGACTCCCAAAAATGTGAAATAAGAGAAGAAGGATCAGGAAAATTAGTTTATATTGCACCAAGAACCTCAAGCAATGTGTACATCTTAGATATTGAGGAAGAATAAGAATTCCATATGAGTCAAGTAGATGAAAGCTGGATATGGAACAGAAGGATGGGACACTTGAGCTTTGATAACCCGATCAAAGCTAGTAAAAGGGAGTTATAAAAGACATGCCAAAATTCATCAAGCCCTTGGGTCTTGTTTCCAAACACAATCAATTAGGGAAGCAGACAAGAGTCAGATTCAAGACAAAAGAGCATTCTACATCAAAACCCTTGGAGATTGTTCACACCGATCTCTCTGGTCCCTCTAGGACAAGAAACATACAAGGAGAACACTACTTCATGTTGATGATTGATTACTACATGAGGATGACTTGGGTATATTTTCTCAAATAAAAATCCAAGACATTTGAAAATTTTAAAGCATTCAAGACTTATGTAGAGAATGAAACAGATCTCAAAATCAAATGTTTAAGATAAAATAATGTTTAAAATCAAAATTTCAATAAGTTTTATGAAGATCATGGAATCAAGAGACAATTCTCAGCTCCATGAACTCCTCAACAGAATGGAGTTATTGAGAGGAAAAACAAAATTGTTCAAGAGGCTGCAATAACTGTGTTGAATGAAGCCAAGCTTCTAGATAATTGTTGGAGAGATGCAATATATAAAACAATCCACATACTTAACCGAGCACAACATAGAGCTAAGCATCAAAAAACACATTATGAATTGTGGTTTGGAAGACCAACATCTGTGAAACATTTCAGAGTCTTTGGAATTAAGTGTTACATCAAGAGGGATGAAGATAATCTAGGAAAATTTGACTCTAGATCAGATGAAGGTATATTTTTGGGATATTCACCTAACAAAGAGACTTACAAGTGTTATAATCTAAGATTACACAAAATAGTGGAAAGTGAAAATGTGAAAATAGATGATCTAAAATTGAGAAAAATCAAATCTCATGATGAATAAAAAATTGATGAATTGAGAAGAACCAATGATGATGAAGAAGATGGTGAATCACAAAATGAATAAAATACTTAAGAACTACAATATAATGAACCACAAACTGATGATGAGAAGGATGAGGAAGAAACATCCTTGAGAAAAGGACCATCAAAAAGAGTTCAAAAGAATCACCCTGAAAATCAGATTATAGGAGATAAAGATGCAGGTGTAGAAACAAGAAGGAAACTTAGATTTGACTCTGAATAGGAAATTCTTTCAGTAATAGAACCCAAAAATTTTGCAGAAGCCAACAAGAGTGGAGATTGGATAAAAGTAATGAACAAGGAACTTGATAAAATTGAGAAAAATCATACATGGGAACATGTCCCTTTACCCAAGGACAAGAATGTGGTATGAACCAAGTGGATATTCAAAAACAAACTCAATGAAAATGGACAGGTCATAAATAAAAAATCTATATTAGTATGCAAGGGATATGCCCAAGTGGAAGGTATTGACTTTGAAGAGACTTTTTCCCCAGTAGCAAGACTAGAGGCCATTAGAATGTTCCTGGCATTTTTCTGATTCAAAAACTTCAAAATTTATCAAATGGATGTCAAGTAAGCATTCATGAATGGAACATAAGAAGAATAAGTCTATATTGAGCAACAAGAAGGATTCATATTAACATAAATTGGGGTCAATATGTGTGAAAACTAAAGAAGGCTCTATATGATCTTAAACAAGCCCCTAGAGCATGGTTCTCAAGACTTGATCAGTATCTACAAAATCAAGGATATAAGAGGGGGACTACTAACAACAACCTATATATCAAAATTAAGGATCAAAATATGATTTTTGTGGTAGTATATGTAGATGATGTCATATTTGGAAGTAATCTTACCATACTAAGCAAAAGCTTTGCAACAAAAATGCAATAAGACTTTGAAATTTCTATGCTAGGACAACTGACTTTCTTTTTAGGTTTACAAGTCACTCAAATAGATAAAGGACTATTCATTTCTCAAGCTAAATATATAAAAGAAATGTTAAATAAATTTCGAATGGAAAACAACAAACCTATGTGCACTCCCATGGTCACAGGATGAAAACTAAGCCTAGAGGATGACTCACCAAAAGTAGAGCAAACTATGTACAGGTCAATGGTTGGAAGTCTTCTATATACAAAAGCAACAAGACCTGACATTATGTAGGTTGTAGGACTAGTGGGTAGATTTTAGTCTACACCTAAAGAATCTTACTTAAAGGCAGTAAAATAGATATTCAAATATCTTAAGGCTACCTCATATTTTGGATTATGGTATCCAAATAAAAAATACTTTACATTGAATACATACATTGATGTAGATTGGGCTGGTAGTGTAGATGATAGGAAAAGCACCAGTGGAGGAGCATTTTTTCTAGCAAAATTCTTGGTGGCATGGATAAGCACGAAATAAACATCTATATCACTCTCTACTGCAGAAGCAGAATACATTGATGTTGCATCTTGTTGCACACAAGTGATCTGGATGAAACAGACTCTAGAATATTTACAAGTGAAACATGATCATCCCATCACTATTAACTATGATAACACCAATGCCATAAATATCTCTAAAAATCTTGTAATGCACTCTAAGACCAAACATATCCCAATAAAATTTCATTTCTTAAGAGATCAGGTTACTCAAAAATTGGTGAAAGTAGAGTATGTAAGCACAATACAAATTGCAAGCATTTTTACAAAACCCTTACCTAGAAGTACATTTGAAAATCTAAGACAAAAGTTAGGGGTAACCTCCATACCTCATTAAAAATTGCATAAATAAATATATGGACACGGGGAGCATCACTTCAAGGGGAGAAAATAAATGTCCCCTCTGTCACTCATGTCAAAGGAGGAGAGAAAACAATATTAAAATAAAAAAATTTATGGTGTTTCCATCAATGCCAAAGGGCGATAACGTTGGACATAGTAATTTGGTGTTGATAATGATGTCAAAAAGGACAATATAGTCACATTATGTTATGGAGTGGTCATTGATGTCAACAATGGTATACATAGGTCTATCATGTGTTATAAGTAGTCATTGATGTGAACAAAGGTCTATATAGGTCTATCATCCAGACAATATAACTCAGGTATGATCTGCTATACTAAGTGGAAAAATAGCTAGAGAAAACATTAATGAGATTGTTGCAAATGGGGCTAGCACAGTCAAGCCATGAAGTATTCATCTGCTAAAAAAGAAACAAAGATGAATTTTCCTATATCACTATGTTTCTTGTTGGACTTAGTGTTATGGATAATGTCAAAAGGGGAAAAACATGGTCAATATTGATTAAAGTGTTAATAATTAGGAAAATTAGAGTGAGATTAGGCCTTTTGATAGAGCTAAAAAGATCATGAAAAGACTTTATAAAAATGTGTACAGAGTCATGAGAAATGGACACTCTGTTCATAAACCTGCTCATAGGTGATTGTATATTAGAGGAAATCTCTGAAATAATGATGTTTACAAAAGAAGAATTATCAATTAAATAGTCGTCCGATTTGGATCGGGCTAGATCTATCCATCAAATTAAAAAACTTAATGACCATCATATCAAGAAACCAAAAACACTATAACCATCATATTAACATTAAAAGAACCATATCAAACCTCCATTGTTCACTCACCATGCAATTAAAACATAGTCGTTGATCAAAGGCAAGGACTAGGAGCAATAATACACCATTGATCATGCTTGAGGAAGGAGGAGATCTTACAGAGGAGATACATTTCACAAGTCAAAAAGAGCGGACGATAACAAAAGGTTGACCCCACGAAATGTTGTTAGCCATTGATTATGATTCCACGCGTCATCAAATGATGGATTTCGGGGGATTAGTGTCTCAAGATTCAAACCAAAGCTAGAGCCTCGAAATAACGATAGTCGTCCACTCAACTGATGATTACATTACAATCATTGATTTTCTATGGCACTGAGATACGCCTTGTACACGCTCGCTCTTGGTCACAAGCCCAAGTCATATGGGAAATAAGAAGTTGCATTGGGGGCTAACTGGGATAATACTCGGTTATATTACGAAGTCACATCAGAATGAGGTAAGCCATCGAGGTCTTACACATTGATAAACACATAGCACCGAGATAAGCACTGTGCACGCTCACCCTCGGTCACAACATTCTGGTCATATGAGAAAAATGTTGGCCACGAGATAGCACTTGTCCATTTCAATACAGGAAAACACACCAGAGAGCGAATTAAGCCTGATATGATTGACCTGTAGATATACACATACATAAAGACGTTTAAGAACAAAAAGGAGGATTTAATCCATGTTGTGAATGAATAAATATATGAAAAGAAGAACATGTTTGTAAAGGTGGAATTTATAAAGGCCCCTAATTAAATATAAACCTGGTATATGAGTGAAATTTACACAACAAAATATCCTTGGACATCCCCTAGAGGATTTAAAGAGCACCTAAGATAATTAAGGGTGCCTTAATTATGGAATTATGAATAAAAATAAAACAAATAAAATATATTCTTAAAAATAGCATTATTATTACTTAAAACTAAAAGGTGCAATGTTTCATTATCAAAAGACACATTGGTTCAAAGTCGCGCCCTTTAGAAGACTATATAAACGAAAATATATGATGGGAAGAAAATGTCTTTGTGATCTACATCAGAAGATCAGAAGCAATTGTAGATTCCAAGAAAGAAAGATGAAGATACTTATGAAGTGAAGGAAGGATTAATATCTTTTACTAAATAAAACTGTAAAGACAGGGGGTTGGTGCTTCCTAGGGTTGGTTCCCTAAAACAAGGGAGTTGGTGCTTCCTAGGGTTGGATCCCTGAAGATACTTTTGAAGTGAAGGAAGGATTAATATCTTTTACTAAACAAAATTGTAAAGATAGGGGGTTGTGCTTAGTAGGGTTAGTTCCCTAAAACAAGGGAGTTGGTGCTTCCTAGGGTTGGATCCCTAAAACAAAGAGGGATTTGGATCTTCCTAGGGTTGGTGCCCTGGACAAGGAGATTGTTGTTTCCTAGAGTTGGTGCTCTAAATCAATCTTCATATAAAACTTGTAATTCGTAATTTAAGTTTATATTTATTGATGTTATTTACTGAAGTTTCTTGTTGATCAATAAAATTAATAATTTTTTTTTTTTTTTTTTAAATTGATAATAGGTATCATTACTGATTCACCCCCCCTCTCAGTATTGAACTAAATTCCAACAAGAATTAAGTTCACCAGATGAAAGGCACACAAAAGGGGGAATTAGAAAAATTTACATGACTATAACTTTATGCTCATAACTCAGAATTTAGCAAGAAAGTAGTCATTGGAAATATATTGGATAGAAGAATCCAGATATGCACACAAAACTATGAATTGAGTAGTAAAATTTATAAAAATAAATAAAAAGAATATTTCTTGTGCACTTAAAGGGAAAAAGTATGCATTATTTTTCCATAATTTTAGAATTATTTTTTTGTTTAACAAAGTGTGTTATAAGCACATTTTTTTAGAGCTTGAGCTTAAGGTGACAGATATAACAAAGCATATGCAAGGGAATTTATAGACATGAGTAAAAAAAGGGCAGAGGTAGTTTTCCGAAGGAGCATTTGGTTTCTTTAGGAAGTTGCAAGAATTAAACATTTGGGTTTAGTGAGAAATATAGAATACTTCCAATGAAATCTCATTTGGAAAAATAATTCCATGATAAGTGTGCATACCAAATGGGGATGTTGAGTAAGAGAGGGACCTACAATTTATGATAATGCATGAGCAATGGGTACACATGGAGATGCAAAACATGAAAACTAAAAGGATGTTTTACATAACAGAAGAAAGAATTTGAACTTGGTATTAACAATGAGAACAAACACTTGAAGAAAGAGTGTTATTTCAATGTTTCTTTACAAGAGGAGAAAAGGCCAGGAATGAGGAATGCTAATATATTATCCAAGTTCAACTAAGTAAATTGGGAATTCATAAAGTTTCTTTTCTGACAAAGAGAGACATAGTGTATACATGGAGATAAGGTGCACCATTTTCAGGACCTGTTATGCAATTTTGTAGTAGTACCTCAATTATTGTTATCAAAAGTGCACAATGGAAACATGGTATGAATATCATAACTTTACGGGTAAATTTGTGAAGATGTATGTATGCTAAAGAGTGTCACTTGATGCATAAGGTAAGCATTGTGTGAAAAACTTATTTAGAAGGATATAGTTAGACTTCAACTTCATATACACATAGAAAGTTTGATCGTCTTCGGATAGTGAAGATCATCATAGACACTACTTAAGATAGGAAAAATCCAAGCTTTTGATCCCAATTGGTTGCTCGAGGCATAGAGGGAGAGCATACACTATCGCTAAGCCACACTCAAAATTACAAGCGAGATCTATGTTTCTCTTATGAAAGACCCTACTATGTGCAGACACAGAGGATACGCAAAGCTCTTATACTCACAAAAAAACTTGTAAGAGGAAGAATACAGATGCCTAATTTGATCCCATCTCCTTTATTTATAACATGACATCTGGTTCCACCGGTGACTCAAACTGACATCTTTAGAAAAAAGGAAATGATTCAAGGTGACAGTGTGGACTCCACTGCCATGATCTCATCCTTTAAGTGGTCATTTCGAACATATGGGACTCGAACCGACACAATGACAAAAGGACACGAATCTAAGCCTCATTGGATCTATTTTACATATCCCACCATGCTTCAATCATAATAGTCATGTCTCGTAAGATAAATACATGGATGTTCTCTGCATGTGCATCCTTCAAAACAGGTGTCATCATTACCATACGAAGATTCGAGCAGAGTCTAGATTTTCGGAAACAGTGTGTATGAGAAAAATTTCTCAATATCGGATCCAAACATAATCAGGCAAGGAACACAACACAATTATCCAACAAATGTAGATTAAACTCTATAGTTGACTGGGAATTTCTTTTTTGAATGCTCGGAAACTCTTCCTTCATGATCACACTGAAGAAAATTGTGAGTAATGTACACTGGAGAATCCAAAGGAGAGTATTTCCCTTTGACATGCCTTAATTTAAATTTGAACTACAGATGGTTTTCATGGGCAACAATCAAATCAGCTTGAATATGTAAGATAAAATTTGCACGGCATTGCACCCAATCTTTTCGAGAAAAAAATTTATCCAGAAATAATTCTATCCAACCTGACCAACTTTGCTAGACACGAGTAATATGATCTCCACATATTACAATCTCCTCGTGTTCTCTGCAGAATTGAAAAATTAACTGATAACTACTCCATGTTAAGTATCCAAGGCCAAGATTAACATAAAACATGTTTTTCCCATCTGTGTCAACTGTATCAAGCCAAACATCACCAAGCATTTTAAGCTTGTGATAAGCATCTTCTAGGCCTAAAAATGCTGACTTTTCCCACCTCTCTAAAATGTCTATTTTCATAGGGGACGTAATGGCCATTTTTCAGTCTACAACTTCTTTGCTAGCATACTCAAGGAATTCTTGTCGCTCCTGGATGCAAATAGGATTTTTGTAAATTCTTCTTTTCTTTAAAGTTTCTCCTGCATTGTTGATGCCCATTCTCTTGTCTGAGTAACTTGGTGATGCTCTTGCACTGAACATGTCCATAATTGGTTGTTTTTATTCCCTGGTTAGCATATCAATAACACAATTTAGGTGACCAGGTTTATAAAAAAATTCAAAATCAAAGTTTTGCAACCGTAAGAACCATTTCATTATCGTTGAGATATTCTCTGGCATAATATTTTCATTCTTAAAAATGCCAGGCATGATATTTAAATCTATTCTAATAAGAAATTTGACTGGCTTCAGCTAAAGCTTAAAATGTTTTTCTTTTTGAGAGAACCAATCCATGTTGATATACAAGCTTATAAATTCTTGTAGGTGCTTCAAGTGTTCCTACAAATTCTTGGAATAGATCAGAATATCATCAATAAACTAATTCCCGCTTGAATATGTATTCCATTCTTTTATGGAATTCTGAAGGAGCATTATTGATTCCAAAAGGTGAGACTTTCCACTAGTATTGGCCATGTGGAACTACAAATGCAGTTTATACCTATCTTTAGCTTCTATACCAATTTGGTAGAAACCAAATTTCAAGTCAAATTTACTAAAGATTTACATCCTATTGCAGCAAGATGGCTTTGTTAGGAAACAAATATCTAACAAGCTGCAATACTTTATTTAGTGGCTTGAAATTAACCACCAATCTGGGTTTTCCTCTCTTTATTTCAGAATGTTTATCAACTACAAAGGAACGACAAGCCCAAGGAATATAAGGAATATTAGAGGGTTCAATCAGGCCTTTGGAGAGGAGGTATTTAATTTCAGTTTCACAAAAATCTCTTTCCGATGGACTTATGATAGTTGCAGAGGCTTTTTGGGGAACTGGTTTTATTAAAGGATCAAATGGAAAAGATACAAAGTATTTTTATCTTGTCCAGAAAGCATTATGGACTCTCAAAAGTACAGTCTTTTTCTAATTTTCTAGATATGTCGGATAAGGCTTTGTCTTTATGTATTTCAGCATAGGCTACACACCTTTCCATTTTAGACAATTCTGCGAGGGGTATAGGATTAAGACTACACTTCTTAATGGGGGTATTACACTTTGAGTGACCTTTATAATACAGAGGGAAAGTAAATATTCTACCATTTATTGTAAATTTAAATGTCATGCTATGAATATCTATACAAATGGGACTAACTCTAGTAAGAAATTCAGAAACTAAAATGTAATCTTCTTTAATAAGATATAATCTATTTAAATACAAAACATATTTCTGACCTTCAACCTTTATTGGAAAATGTGGAGCTTTGCCAAGAAATTTAACAGGACTTCCTTCTATGGATATTCCATTCTCTAAGGTCTTCTCCCAGTAAAATGTTAGTATGGCATTTCATTTGGAAAGATTCATCTGGTATGCCAAGTCTATAATGTAATCCAGTTGGTATGGATTATGCTCTGAGGAAAAAAACAAACTTTGATATACATCTTTGGTCCAGTGAATTGTCGCAAAGATAGTTCTCTGGCTGGCTTTCCTTCTTTGTCACTATCATTGTTTTCTTCAAATAGAGAATGATGAGTCTTTTTCTTAGGACTTTATAAATCTCAGGTATATTCTTTGGCAGATTATTCTTCTAAGGAGTGATCAATTTCTCTCATGGTTACCTCTATCATTATTTTTATCTCATCAATTTCTTTGATCAATTTTTTGAGGTTATTTTTCTTATCCTTTAGTTGAATCCTTAGTAGATTATCTTTATCTTTTCTGAATTGTTGTCGATCTTTGTGGTGATTTGGATATTCTTTACAAATATCTGTTGGATTATATAATGTTGGATTTTTATTTATTGATAAATATTCTTCTTTCAATTCTTTGTCCTTTAGCTGTGCCAGGAGCTTCTTCTTTTCTTCTTTTAAATCTTACCTCAGTATATACTGATATATAGGTATTTCAGAAAGTTAATTATCAGTTTCTTCAATTGTTTTTTGCATATTGGCATCTTTGGAATTTGAAATAGAAAACATCCAAAAAGAATATTCTGGAGGGCCATCACCCCCCAAATTTGGTGTATCAGATTCGAAGGAGGAAGAATCAGAGGAACCAAATTTAGCAAGAGTAGGGGAAAAAATCGCCAATTCTTGCATCATCGGAAGGGAGGAAAACAACTTATCCTTCAAGGTATTCACCTTGTGAAAAAAAACCTAGATCCCACCATGTTGTATCTAGTTCATCAATAAAAAGGGCTGCAAGTCGTGGATTTTTGTTTTTAGAAGAACCTTTGTTATCCCAATGTCCTTTCTTTCCATAGATGAAACATCTTTCTCTATCTGCAAGTGTATTCTCCTGCTTGAGATATGGCTTGCGCTTGTGGGACTACTTAGAGTCATGATATTTCTTATATTTATAGGGCTTATCTGGATGGAAGCTTGCACGGATAGAATAGAATGGCTTCTTTTTCTTTTCACAACTGCAAGTATCTTAGAGGTGTCCATGATTGTGAGCACCAAAACCCCAATACTTCTCGATAAAGGTAAGTCTCATGGATCCTTCTCTCATTTCAGTTCAGATCTGGGCTTTTGACTGTAAGGAAGAAATCTCAACAGTTTCACTTGCTGAAAAATATCTTCATTCCAAAATGTTGAACACTTCTCTTCTATCATCACAATTAATGATATTAACCCATCTTCTAACTGGGAACTTCCTGGTATTTTTCTAGAAGAAGTATATAAAATGAAGTGGTGGCACTATAAATCACACACAAATTAAGGTCTCTTCATTTGATGTTTCACTCACAGACAAAGATGAAACCATTCATATAAACTTATTGAACAAGGATCAAATAGATTGGCAAAAATATAAATGTTACAAATATGCGCATATTGGTGCAGTTAAGTTTGGCCTTGGTCCTTTGGTTTGCCCATATTTGTCAGTTTCTTTTGTTTTTATCGTAGTAGATATTGTTTGACAACATAGGTATTCCAATAGAAGACGGACACCTTCAATAACCACTCACACAACTAGATCAAACACACTGATGTTTTCACGTGGTAAAACCCCTATGGGGGAACATCCATGGCCCCAACCAACATGGCCACTTGAAAAATTTATTAATGCAAAAGAAATTTACAGATATTTTGTAGGTTATTTTCTCATAATTGATCATTAGCAAATAACCCCCCATACTCTTTAAATAGATATCATGGACAAATTGGGTGTTAAACCACGTATCAATGTATCCGTTAATACCAAGGAGAATATGAATTGTTGGATCACACTATGTCGGGAACATATAGTGACCATCATATTTCCTAACTACAAATGCATACTAATGAAACACACTTTTACCTAATGACACACTAGACCAAGTTGATCTTAACTAACTCCTAAGTGTTTAAATATCCTAACATCCCCCTTTAAGAACAATTCAGGATAGGATTGAATAATTTACAAATATGACACAAAAGGAGAAGAAAGGAGAAATTAGAGCCTATCCCCCCTTAATGAAAACTTCCTGAACTCCTCACATAGATCAAAGTTTGGAAAAATTTGCTTCTGGAAGAGACTTTATGAAAAATTTTGCAACTTGATCTTCTATAGGACAGAAGAGCACTTCAATAAATCGATCATGAATGAGTTTTTAATGAAGTTCATGTGTAGCTTAATCTGTTTGTTGCATTGATGTTAAACTAGATCTTTGGTGAGCTTGATGGCACTCTAATTTTTGCACCAAAGATTGGTCAGATGATGTTGTTGGAATCCAAACTCTAAAAGGATCTGTCAAAGCCACAAGGCTTCCAGACTTGTATTAATTGTTTCTTAGTACTCTGTTTTAGCCGAAGAAAGAGAAATATCCTATTGTTTCTTACAGGTCCAAGTGGCAGGTCCTAAACCAAGGTTAAAAACATAACCTACAATAGACTTCTAATCAGCAGGTTTTCCGACCCAATGTGAATCAGTGAAACCAACCAATAAGGGCGTACCCCCTGAACTGTAATGTATCCCTATCTGAACTAAACCCCAAACATACCAAAGTTTTCTCTTAGTTGATTTCCAATGGATTTCCCGGGGTGTTTGCATATACCAAGAAACAAGACTAATAGAAAAGGGAAGATCAATATGGGTATGTGTTATAGTCCAAAATGCCACCACTATGCATTGTTTATCATGGCGCATCCATATACACACTTGCAATTCACTTTTACTGGAGTTCCTTGTCAAAAAAATCCATTTCTCAATATGCACGCTACCTGATATACATGCGTCACGTGTATGTATGCTACCTGATACATAGGAATCCCACATGCATACGTTACCTGATACATAGGCAACCCACATACATATGCTACCTGATACATAGATAGCCCGCGTACACTCACAAAATTTGCAAAAAATAAAAATTATGTGCTCTCCGACAGGATCTATGGGCTATTTTGGGTTGCATAACCATTCCTACCTCTTGTAGCCCTTCTCACAACTGAATAATCATCAAATTTCCATATAAAAAGGGCCCTAGGGGGGTTATTTGAAATAACTTGGGAAGAAGCAAAGAAAATCTACCCAAATTTTTCCTTCTTTCTCTTTGAGCTTATGCATCCAATTTTAAGTATTCATCCTCAACAATCTCATTCTCTCATCCTCTTTATGCAATCCAGCAAACCCGTTGGCTTTGCATGTTAATTGTGAGGATTTGCTAGTGACTATGGGATTAATGTACTTGGAGTCTCATTGGAGGAACCCATGTGAGGTTCGTAGAGTGGTGTCGGCATTAAAGATTCATGTTGTAATCTTCCTTATATGTTATCAATAAAAGAGAGTTTTCTTTTCCCAATTAATGTGTCTATGTTCTTGTGAATAATTTTGAATGTTTACATCTTATTTCTTGAGAATTAGTACATGTTTATGTTAATAAATATTGCATGTATATTGTTGTAGATTGTTTTCTAAGTTGTTTCAGGTTAGCTTTGGGAGGACACCTACAATCCGAGAGAAAATAGCATACAAAAGGGGATCTACTATGAACAAAAGGATACAAGGTGTCATTCTTCATATTTTTCTTGTTTCGCTTGTTTAAAAGAAATCATTAGGGTTTGTGATATTGGGTAAGAATAGGTTAGTTTTTTTATTTTAAGGAATCATCGCTTTGCCTAGCCATTAGAGCCTGACTAGGGGGATTTCCCCCCAAAGCATAATTGGCGACTCCACTGGGGAGTCTCCTTAGGGTCTGTTTAAGAGATATTTATTCGGTTTGATTTCTTGTTTTATCTATACTTTCTGAGTCTATCTGAGTCTTTGGTCATCCTATGGGTTTTTACTAGGTTTCTTGAATTGGGTCTCAAGTTTGAATGTTTTCTTTTTTGAAGATTTTCAAGCTTGTACGTGTCCTGTTAGTTTTTCAGACCATGTACATACATGTACTTCCTTAGTATAACCCGCATGCATATGCAGGATTTATGAACACAGTCTATGTGTCTGTCAAAATTTGGAGTTTTTCAAAACCTTTTCCCTTTTTCAGGAAATATTTGGTTTCCAGGGTCCTCATGAGTATCGGGGACCTCTGTTGGCTATTGTTTGACAGGGTTTGAGTCTCAGATTGTTGAAAATATTGCAAGAATATCTCTTTTGTATAGTCTTATTTGTTGCTCTGTTTTTATCAAAGTTTGAAGTTTTTTTACAACCTTTAGGTTCTTCTCTAGATTCTTTTGAATCCCTTCCTCCTGGCAATGGTCTAGGACTTGCATGGGATTTTTGTTTCCCTTCTCTCTTTGTGTTCCTTGAAAAGAAAATAAAAAGTTGCTTTATTTTTCTCCTTAAGTTGTCATTTCAAAATCTAAATAAGAAAAATCAAAAGAATTGTAGTTGAGTTTAAGCTTTTTCTTCCCTTCCCTTTCTTTCATTTAAAAAGAAAAAGAAAAAGAAAAAGAAAAGAAGCTTCTTAGCTGCATTTTCATGTTACATTGCATTGTTTGCATTTTATATTTGAAAAAGAAAAAGATCTTGGTATAGGATTTTGTTTTATTATCATTTTGAAAATAATTTAAAAGGAAAAGAATACTTGTTTGTTTTCTTCCTTTATTTTTCTTGCATTGAGGAAACAATTGCATTGTGCATTTTTGCATTGAAAAGAGAAAAGTTTGCATTTCAATTTTTTGAAGGATTGTTCATGCGGTTTGCTTGAAACTCTTTTTCATTTGTAGAACTAATGTAAAATCTTATTTTCCAGTTTTCTAATTAGTTTCATTTTTACAAGAGTCTCAAACAACATCAGTTGCACTTCTATTCCTTGAGTAAGAAAATCCCCTAAAATGAACACGCTAATTTAAAATATATTAGTTACACTTTTTATAGGGTTCACCAATAGCTCAGGCCAAGGCCTTGGATTAGGTGTCGAGAGGTAAAATCTCCAAGGCCAACCAAAACCTAACTTAGGTGTCTATTATAGGGTGTGAAAATCGACCTTGTAATTACTCAATTCGGGAAGTTACTCTAACACAAGAGTCAAACACGAGGCCACATGGAGGATGGTGATGGAGATATCCACTCTCGATCGTGAAAAATCATTTGGGAGAGTGTGTATTGGGGGTGAATCCTCTAGTGTTACTAGCCCGACTTGTGTTATAGCTTTGATACACTTGGATCCATCCAGGGTAATCTAAGAGTGATTCTACCCCTTTTGTGTTTCATGCCTCAGGAGGAGCTTTAGGCTTAGTTACCCTACCCATACACTCGCCCATATTTCAACTATACCCCCCTGGTTTATGATTACAAGTCGATGGCCTAGTTTCCATTATATAGGTTGACACACATGTGACTGGGAGGGGTGTATCGTGGTGCTTGAGGCAGACTATGTACTCTCTGGGCGACACCCAAAGGGATCATCTGTAACACCTTGTTTCCCCTAGTTTGTAAAAATAACTAGATTGGCTAGAAATGTGGCAAACTCATGAATGTGAATATGTGATGTGAATGGACCTTGTGGAAAAGGTCAATGAATGTGAATAACATTATGAATTTATATTGCAGGACTGCTGAGAGGGGATGTGCTGGAAAAGAGACCACGATGGCGGTGGAAGGCACCTGGAAAGGTGGTGTTAACTTCCACCGAGAATTAATACCGTATTTGGACTCCACTAGCCCGGAGAACCAAAAGCGGCTCGCTGGCCCCGAATTAAATATCTCACAGGCTGGCAAGTAGATGGATCCTCAGGGATTAATGAGGGATGGGGAGGTGAACCACCCATCTGTAGAGCCATCATGACTGACCAGTGCGAGGGAAATCGCGCCACACGCAACCTCGCAAGAGGATAAGGCGTGGGGTAGAAGAGATTGAGGGCAGATGCGAGGGGAGGAGGAGAACTCTGGCAATATGCAGAGTGAGTGATAGCAGAGAGGAAGGAGAGTAACCTTCGCTCCTGGTCACTGGAAAACCGAGATGCAGTCTCACAGCATCGTGGTTTCAGCTCGGGGGTGGCTAGTGGTAAATCTGTTGGGAGTCATTGAGCCTACGGTTGGGTGGAAACGAGCACCCCTATCAGCAGTTGCTTAACCCCTGGTGTTATTTTTGATAAGTGTTTTGCCTCTGGCATCTTGAAATATATATGTTTATTCTGATAATTATGCCCTTAAGTTGTGAAATTGTGAATGATTTCATTGTAAGAATGTCTGTATGGTGTTTTGATCAATACTGGTAGATGCATGTTTATAATGGAAAGACTACGTATGGCTTATGTCTTCATAAATCGCTATTTATATGCTTACCAACCTAATTTAGACCACATGTCTGATTTGTGGGAGAAAGGTACCCTTATATGCCTTAGTTAGTACCCTGGGTAAGAACCTCCCCTTAGAGATACCCTCCTTGAAAATCCCATCAAGAACCAGGAAAGCGAATGTGAAGGCGTAAGGCCTTAGTAACCCTGCACGAGGAGGAACGATCCTCTTGAAAACCCGAGATAGTAGTATAAGGATGAAGTATCGAATCGATGGATGAGATTCCATTGGGAGATCTATGGTCACTCATGACCGTCAGATCGGAAGAAGAAGATGGAGTGTTAAGTGCCTTACCCCTTGGTTTTCTATGTCTTTGTGGGCAGCAAAGAATTTGGGACCGTAGATCTCCAAGGTCCATGGGAGTATTTAGACCGTTGATTTTCTACGTCTAGGGAGTCGTGGAAGAATGCACGGGTAGGAACCAATCTGAGCCATCAGATCTCGGCTGGAAAACCCGATAGCCGTTGGATCGGTCAGGAGTTACCGGGGGATTAAGACCCCGGTGTATAGGGGAGAAAACCTCGGAATAGATCTGAACCGTCCGATTGACGGAGGCCATGTGTCATGAGATTACCCATTTCGGGAAATCGAGAATCACGAAATCGTAAGTCCTGATGACGAGAGTTCAGGATTTTCCATAGTAAAAACCCCGAAATAGATTTGAACCGTCTGATTGATGGAGGCCACGTGTCGAAAGATTACCCGTTTCGGGAAATTGGAAATCGCGGAATCGAGAATCCTGATGACGAGTGTTCGGGATTTTCCATGGTGAAAACCCTGGAATAGATCTGAACCGTCCGATTGATGGAGGCCATGTGTCATGAGATTACCCATTTTGGGGGATCAGGAATCGCGGGATCGGGAGTCCTGGTTATGAGAGATCGAGACTTTCCATGGTAGAAATCCTGGGACAGATCTCGACCGTCCGATTTACGGAGGTTACGTGTCGAGAGATTAACCGCATCGAGAAACCAAGGATCGAGAATTCGGGAGTCCCGTGATCGAGAGTTCAGACTCTCGTGATGATAAACCCAATGAATGGACGAGATTCCTTCGGAGGATCTCAAGGTCTGTGACGACCGTTAGATGTGAGGAAGAGATGCCAGCTTTAAGCCAGGGCGCGAATGCACATTAAGGTAAGTAACGAGCAGATCTGGACGGCTAGAGTCTACCCGCCCAGATCTACGGTTGAGGTTTCATTCCGGAGCCCCCTTGTTGTTCTGCCTTTAGCGGTGGGGGGGGGGGTCTGGAATCGAACGTGCAACTCTCGAACGGTCGAGATTAATTCACCTTGATCAAAGGTGCTCAGGTGAATTCCGAAACACCCTTGCCATTCTGCCTTTAATGGGGGGGGGTCTGGAATAGTGTGGCGTGTGAAATGGGGCCCCCCTCCTGTCCTGTCAACTACTGTGTCGCATTCCCCCTCTGCCACCTGTACTCCACTTAACCGTGCGACGGGGCCTGTTATCATTATTTGTTCTCTAGCCCTGTTGGGATTCGTCCCTATTGGCCAGATGCTAGCCATGTCGGGGTAGGGCGGTTGCAAAGTCGAACGATTCAACACCCCTATAGCGTCGAGGCATGAAATACAAAGAGGCACCGTGATTATTTGAACTATGACCATGACCTGCGACCACATGGGAACGTGGAGAGAGAAAGAGCTAGCTTGTGCTAGGCCTCCGTAGGTAATTCGAGGGCTCTGATTTAGCAGAAGACCAGAAAAAATTTGATTGAGGTAGTGGGTATGTGACACCATCGGTTGGAGGTCTAGGTAATTAATTCTCTTGGATATTCATTTACCTTTGTGAATGATTTAGACGATCAATATTTCATCTCCCTGGGTCTGAAGCATTCAGAAGGGTAATTTATTTGGCTTGTATCTTTTTAGGCTTTTATTTTTATTGGTGTGCTATGTGCTCCCTAGTTTTCCATAGCGATTTATTCATTCATCACTTTGGGTCTCTGACCTAAGGTGGTAGAATGCCCACTCTATTGGTTGTGAGGACTTTTAGGTCTTCCACTTAGAAATGTGGATCCAACTCCTTATAGGTGTATATTTTTATACCATTGAATTACCAGAGTCAATGTGTGAGACTTTTATGGACTTGAACAATCCTGCAAGGGAAGAACCTGTGCATAATACCTTCATGGCTAGATTCCCTGATGAAACCACCCAAGGAACCCCTTCACAAGGGAATTCTTGTGGTTTTCCTTTCTTTGGAAATGTTGGTGTCCCTTTCATGGCTACTTTGAATATTCTTGGGTTGAATGTGGGACTACTGGTTTGGTTTGGTACCATTCCAAATGTCTTGAATGCTCTTGACGCTTCTCAGTAAAGCACCTTATGGCATGGGCATCATGTTGATGTTCCTTCGTCTGAAAGGTCTTATTCTCCTCCTTCTGGCTTCTCTGGTGAAATTATAGCTACTAGTAACCGAAAGTCTAAATGAAATAGAAAGAGGAAGATTAGGAAGAAGAAATCTTTGGCCTCTTCCAATCATGTTGGGCGAAAAATTCCAGTCAATGCTAGTCATACTGAAAATAGTTTTGTATCCTTTGTGATTCATGTTATCGACCAATCACCAACCTCTGAAATTCATGTTGGAGATGTGCAACCAACCACTACAAGTCATGCTGGGGGCATGATTCTCGTCAATGCGATTCATACGAGTGATATGTCACCAACATCTATGAGTCATGTTGGAGATAGGTCGTCAACCTCTGCAAGTCATGTTGAAGACCAACACCTAGCCTCTACAAGTCATGTTGGGGGCAAGAACCTAGTCCCTACAAGTCATATTGGAGTTCAAAAACCAACCTCTGCTAGTCATGTTGGAGAGTTTTCAACAACCTCTGCAAGTCATGTTGAAGCCAAGCAACCCGCCATTTTTAGTCAGGATGGGGGCATTGATTTTGTTGATAAACCTAGATGGATAAGACGTAATTATAAGTTCCATTGTAATATTTACAAGGTAGATCACCTTACTCATCTGTTACCTAGCATTCCATAGGTACGAAGATTTTGTTCCCTGTCTGCAAGCTCTATTGATGCTGAGTCTTACTTGGTTTCCCAGTAGTCTATTCATCTAGTGGTTGAGAAAGTGGTCATGTTGATGCAATCTTCAATCGATCCCACTCCTTTTTTGGGGAGTGATGTGCCTTCAGGCCATGTTGTCTCACTATCTATTCATCCAGTGGTTGAGAAAGTGGTCGTGTTGATGTAATCTTTGGTTGATCCCACTCCTTTTTTAGGGGGTGATGCACCTTCAGACCATGTTGTCTCATAGTATATTCGACCAGTGGTTGAGAAATTAGTCGTGTTGATGAAATCTTTAGTCGATCCCACTCCTCTTTTGGGAGGTGACGTGCCTTCAAACCCTCTTGTCTCACAGTCTAATCAGTCGGTGGTTGAGAAAGTGGTTGTGCCAATACAATCTTTGGTCAATCCCACTCCTCTTTTGGGGGTGATGCACCTTCATACCATGGTTTCTCATAGTATATTCAACTAGTGGTTGAGGAAGTGGTCTTGTCGATGCAATATTCAACCGATCCCACTCCTATTTTGGGGGGTTATGCACCTTCAAACCATGTTGTATCACAATATATTCAACCAGTGGTTGAAAAAATGGTCATGCCAATGCAATCTTCATCCGATACCACTACTCTTTTGGGGGGTGATGTGCCTTCAGACCATGTTGTCTCACAGTCTATTTAGTTAATGGTTGATAAATTGGTCGCACCGATGTGATATTCAGATTCTCCCACTCTTCTCTTGGAGAGTGTTGATTCTACCAAAGTGGTCAACTATGTTTTTATCATTTACATTTCAGTACCTTCAAAACAAGGGGGAATTCCACTCATTTCAAGTACACTCCCTCCAAGTCCTGGATGGTTTCCTTTGATTGGAATGACCTTGTTGAGCCTCACCTTCCTTTTTCTGCACCCTTTCAAATAAGGGTTGAAATTAATTCAGAAAAACATTTACTAATGTATTGTAGATGAAGGATCCTTTGCAAGTATTTTATCCTCCTTAGCTTGGCAAGCATTGGGTTCTCCCGAGCTTGTATCTGTTTCGCATGAGCTGTTGGATTTTGACAGACATCCTAGTGAATATTTGGGTATTTTTCTTCATTTTCCTATCTTGTTAGGTGGGAAGATTTTCCTTGTCAATGTTATAGTAGTGCAAGGCTCGTTAGATTTCAATATGCTTCTCAGGCATGATTATGTATATGCCATGAACATTGTGGTGTCTATGCTCTTTCGGGTGATGAATTTCCCTCACAATTGAATCATTGTCACTATTGATTAGTTGGCATCTGATAATCACCATCCTAATTCGGCATTATTTTAGGCTGGCCATTTATATGTTCATAGTGTTTGTGTAGACTCTACCCGGCCATGAGTAAATTATGCAGCATCTTATACTCGATGTTCAATTGATTATGAGCAATAACCTTTGAAATATTGTTTTCTTTCTCTAGACATGGTCTTAGCAATTGATTAATTTGTTTTATCCAATGGGAGCATGGGTTCCCTTGCTTTACCCTCTTGGTCCTAGTGATCTTGAGTTTCCTTTCAATTCTGATCTCACTGTTTGTATATCCTCAAGCCCTTGTGCTTGTGATTCTTCACCGACAGACTCTGCAAGACCTGGCCAGAACCTCCATCGTCATATGGAATATGGTCAGTTTGCTTCACCTTTTGGGACTATCAACTCTCCTTGTCCGCGTGATTTCTCAGATATTGAATTTCGTTGGGATGAGGCTATCCTTGAAGCCATGACTACAAATTGTATACCATGGGAACACTTACACCATCGTTTTTGTTTTCTTTCCTTTTGGGAAAATTTTCAGGTTGACTATTGAAGAGACTCTTGGTTAGATCCTAGAAGCGCGCTCTACCTGAACTAATACCATGCATGAGTCGTAAGGTTGTGTGGTGCCTTGTACCATATTGTACAGTCCAAGTTTGTTGTTTTCAAGTTTTGTATTCAATAGTACCTCTTATTTTCCGAAGTTTCTATCTATATTGTATTTATTAACTTCTGGATGAGTGTTATTGGCCTTATATGAAAGATCTTGGAGACATGTTTTTATCATATCAATCCATTCTGATAGGTATTGACCTCAAAACTGGAATATAGGTTAGATTTTTCATTTTTTCATTATTCGTTTCCTAGTTCTTTTGTCCTTAGGATCGACCCCACTGAATTGTGACACAAACCTTCCTTGCTAATAAGTGTGTCATAGGTTATGTGGTAGATCCTTCCTTCCATGGGAATCCTAGTTATAGACTTTTTTTCCATTTGGTTCCCATGCCGAAGTACTTCATAGGCACGAGATCCCATTTTAGTCCCACCACGACTTTGTGTTGAAGCATCATCCTTCTTCTTCATCATTTTTTTCAGCTATTCCCATGGGACTCCCCTAGAGCATGGTTTGTCTTCTTTCAAGCTCACTTAAACTATGAAAGCGACATCTAGTGAAATATTATTTATCATTTTTTACCTCGTTTAGATTAGATACGAAAGAATCCCCCTTGGAGTCTTATTTAAGCTTTTTTCAGACTCCCTAACATTGAAAATAGTGTTGGGCGATCTTGTTTCCCTTCACGCTCACCAAAATGAAACCTAAAGGCACATCTATCCGGCGATAGTTTACCCCTTTTTCGGTCTGGATGGATAATTTACAAAAAGGTACACCCTAGGAGCTACCGTTTTCTAGGAGAGTATTCTCAGGTATATGTTTATCCCTTTTTCGGGCCCGAGGGACTAAATTTACGAAAAAGGGTCATTCGCCCTGGTTTTGGTTTATCTCTTTTTTGGGCCTTGGAGATTATTTATGAAAAAGAAAACCCTTGGAGTATTCTTTAAGCCCTTTTCAAACTCACTCAACAAGAAAATCTCATTGAGTGACCATGTTTCTTTCACACTCATTAATTGGTCTAGAAAGAACATCTATTTGGTATAAGTTTACCCTTTTTTCAACCAATATATTAACTAGGAAAAATGAATACCTCGGGGGATACATCCCACCAGGAGAGTTTTCTCAGGTATTAGTTTATCCCTTTTTTTGGCGTGGGGAACTTAACTTACTAAAAAGGAACCATAGTTCTCCTTTGTATAAGTTTAAACCTTTTTCGGAGCTTGGAGACTCAACTTATGAAAAAGGTGCACCTCGGGAGATACATCTCATTTGGAGATTATTCCCAAGTATTTTTCTTATCCTTTTTCGGGCTTGGGGGTCTAAATGTACAAAAAATACCTCTTTAGAGTCTTCTTTTAGTGTTTTTTAGACTCTCTAAAAATGAAAAACCACCAAGCTTACCTTCTTTGGGCTCATAAAAGTTTACATTGAAGGAATATCCTCATTCTTTGTGTCAGTC
>ML796929.1:23444-42303 GCA_009831015.1 Picea engelmannii | reverse complement strand
GATGAACTTTGAAGAATGCAGGAAACAGTTAGGTGTGGTAGAAAATCCATTTCTCCATTAAGGGGAAGTGTTGGATAATAATGTAGAAATACTATTAATAGAACTAGACGAACCTCGTGTCATCTGAATTTGTTATCAGATCCATTTCTTTAGGATTCGGTTACATCCAGAATAAACTATAAATGTAAGTCATTCATCATCTAATGAAAACGAACAGTGAGTTTAATTTCTTTACGTTTTGCTGTGTAAACGTTTGATGCTTCCTTGATGTTTACTAATTATTTTCTGCAGGGTGATCGTGAAGGAAGAGTTGTCAGCCATTCAAAAAATAAAGTCACAATCAACTACAAAGTTGAGTCTACATTCGCTGGAGAATTTTGATGTCCTCCCTGCCAGATTATGTTTGGATATGATACTGAGAAATGTTTCTCATAAACATTGTTTATGGACATATAAACTCCACGTGAATCTCCATATGATAGTGATAGTTGTTTTGAAGGATGCACATGCGAAGAACATCCATGTATTTGTCTTGTAGGACACAACTATTATGATTAAACTGTGGTGGGCCATGTTCTTTTTTAGTTGTGTTGGTTCAGGTGTCTGACATGGGGTATTCACTCAAATAACTTAAGATTTAGCACCTTAATTCATGTGATATTAAATAATACCCTTAATTTTATTAGATATTGATAAATACCTTCAAAAAAAATTTTATTGAACCGCTTTTCAATACATATTTTCAATAAAAGAAATCCTTATTTTTACTAGATACCTCTTTTTATACCTATGGATACCAATAAAACCTCACATCCCCCTCAATACCTAAAATATATTGAATATATTAACTTTATTTTTCACAATTTAAAAATCCCATTTTTGAATGAACGTGATAAGATATTGGTCAACAAGGTGAAGCCTTAGTGATGTCCGAAAGGACCACTTAAGAGACAATATAATGGCATTGGAGTCCACACAATCGCCCCAAATCATTTACTTTTACCTAAAGATGTCAGTTTGAGTCACCGGTGTAACTGAATGTCATGTTATAAATAAAGGAGATGGGATCACATTAGGAATCCACATTCTTCCTCTCACAAGTTTTTTATGAGTATAAGATATTTCTGTATCCTCTATGTTTGCTAGCACAATCTTTCATAAGAGAAACAAATATCTTGCTTGTAACTTTGAGTGTGGCTTAGTTATAGCATATTCTCTCCTTCTATGCCTCGAGCGACGAGTTGGGATCAAAATCTTGGATTTCTCCTATTTTAAGTAGTGTCTTTGATGATCTTCGCTATCCAAAGACGATCATACTTTGTGTGTGTATATGAAGTTCAAGAGTTGTGTTTGTATAACTCCATGATGATCTTGGCGTGTCTAGGTGGATGCCTAGATAATTGGAGTGTATTGAAACACTCAATGAAGGATGAAAATAATAAAAAGGAAATGTTGAAGCATATAGAGAATGTTGAGTGCATTTCAAAGGTACGAAGTGCATCTCCAGAGTGGAATAAGATGAAAACTCAGAAGAATTCAAGCAAAGAGGTGATTTTTAGTAGGGAAATCAGTAAGAAACCCATGAACAAGGAAATATTCCTATGCTTGATATTGTTTGCAAATGAGATGGAATCTCAAGAGAAACCATCTAAATTGGAAGGGAATTATTGGTGATATTATAGAAGACTGGAATTACCAATGGAGTTATGATGGTAGGTAAAGGTATTGATAAATACTTCTAGTTAGTCTCTAAGAAGTTGGAAAAGAAGACAATTGTGCAGAATTATATTATGCTAGAAAATTGACTATGGAAATCAAGTCTGAGACCCAATGGGCTAAGGAAGGAGTAGGGAATGGTGCAAGAAAAAACAAGTGTTGAAGTGTTTAGATAGGCCGAAGTTGAATCAGTTTGGTCCAGAAAGGTAAATGGATTTTGAAGATCCAAGTCAATGAGACAACATGGCTGAAAATGTAAATTGGTCAAGTATGATTTGGCTAAAAAGTAGCCATGGAAGAAAAAAATTATGCTCAATGATTTCAGTAAAAGCATAAAAGGATACAAGAATCTAGTGATATTTGAGGATAACTATGAACAACAAAGAGAGTTGTAAATGATGAAAGAATTTGATGCAATTGTTGTAGCAACAATTATGATATGGCTTGTTTGACATGAAAATATAACACCTGAAGATGGAATGCATATGCAATCATGGGCATGCTAAGGATGGATTCTTAGTGCATTTAGATATGCATTAGTGTGTGTGTGTGTGTGTGTATATATATATATATATTAAAGTTGCTAATGATGGATGTTGTGCCAGGAAAGAGGAAGTTATTGCATGGCTAAAAGTATTGATGTTGCTGCATACGGAAGTCATCCATATGAAGGAAGGAAGATTTTTTTTTGTTGATAAGTGATTGGTGAAGTAAGCTAGTGAGCTTCTATAGATACCATCTAAATCATGTAGCATCAAATAAATTAAATGACAACTATGCACGTATTGGTATAATGTAATTATATTGCATAATCGCTAAAGGGAATTTAGGTAAGAATTCGCTTAGTTAGAATTTAAAATTTGAAGTAATATTATTGTGTATGATTGAATGCATTTAAAGGAATGATATACCATGTGGTATGGTAAAGTCTAGGGGCTTGTGATAGTTATAAAAGCTATTCTTCTTTTGAATGCATTCATATGGCATAATAACATATCATGATTTTGTTGGTTATGAGTTAATAACCAAAGCAAATAAAGGGGTATAACCCCATTATAGAAATGAATACTAGTAAATCTAGACATGTGTGAGACCATGACATGGATGGATGTGTAAAGGTTATAGTACCACACAAGTATCCTATGGTCTTCCTACTGATAATTAATGTTTGGACTCCAATCTTTTTTCCAACACTGAAGACAACCAAATAATTATATTCTCGGTATTGTGTTTGGGTTGAAAAGGAAGGTCTCCAAATGGTTGAAAAAGAAATATAAAGTTCATGGATGATGTATTGAGGCATTTCCAATACCTCCCAATTCACTATGGTGGGATGCATGACTTAGATAAAGGGAATAATCAAATCCAACTGGTCTAAAATCTTATACCAAGCATAAATAAATTCAATAGATCAAAGAGACAAGAGACAAGAGAGACATGAATAAATAATGAATGTCATTGGGGAAATATCCACGGAAGATAATCTTTGTATTCTTCAAGTAAATTCCAATATTATAAGAGAGGGTATCCCCATGTCGATGATATGGCCTAAGGACTCATAGGGTCCAGGATAAATATCAATACCATAAACCACTCTCAACTCTCTCACACACTCTTGCTCTATTGCTCATATTAAGGGCCTCTTTCACCTCTATTATATATGAGAATCTTCTTGCTCATTTAATGTGCTCAAACAAATCCACTCTGTTCATTGAACAAATCCAACACATATTTTGTAGAATTCCAATGCCAAGTTCAAGCAGCTCCATGATCAACATTGCGTGCCCCACAAGTTTCAGGTGGGAGATAAAGTTTGGTTTCACTTGCAGAAATAATTCCTTACAGGACCCCATTGGAAGCTTCGTCCACTCTGTTATGGACCTTACACCGTCACCAAGGCTATGGGTGACAATGCTTTTGAGCTCAACATTCCCCCCTTCATTAGATTTCACCTAGTGTTTAATGTGGACCTCCTTTGGTCATACTTTCCACCCTTATTGGACACCTCAAAGATAGCAGAACAATTGACACCGAAAGATCTCAACCCTGAATGCATATAACAGGAATCCACTGATTAGATCGTGGAAACATAGGTCAAGGGCACTCGCCAATAGAATTTTCATCTTTATCAGGTTGTCAAAGTGGGGAATCTCCTGTACCAAGGCAAGTGGCTCACCCGGGGCCAAATTCAGTAGCAGTTTCCTCATCTTATGGGGGAACTCAACGCAATGGAGAACATTGATTCCTAACGAGGGAGGATTGATCCAAGTGGATATCAGTGGCCACCCACCTCTTCGAGCTAGCTCACATATAAATTTCGTCTTGACAGTTACAGTTTTTATCTTGCTAGTTTTTTTTCTAGCTTTTCATGTCCTAAATTTTTGGGGTCGTTTTGAGGCCCTAAACAATGCTTTTTGGGCCTGCCACAATCACACTAAATCAAAAAATAGATTGTTATGGAATAATGTGTATTCCTTGGATAGACATTTCCAATGGGCTGTCATACGACTAAAACAAAGATCGTATGCAAAAGTTATGACCCCAGAAAGTTGATGTACCAACTTACCCCATCGGGGCCCACATGACTTTTGGCACTTCATCTCCTAGGGTTAGGTTTTTGGAATTCTAGGGTTTTTTGTTTTCCTCTTGATGATAAAAAAGGCCCGAGGGCCTCATTGTAATGTGCTCAAACGAATACATGCAACCTCTACATCTCTTCTCATAGATTAGCTGCTACCATTCAAGCAAGATTTTTTTCATTATACATTTTACAGTTTCAACAGATTTCTTATTTAATAGAAGTTAAGTTCCACTATATCTCTATTATTCTTCTCTGTATATCTGTGTTAATTTTATATATCTTTGTTTCATTTTGTTCCGCTCATAAATCTGGATCACTCATTGGATGAAAAATGTTTCTTTTCGTGTATTTCCAGTTTATCTCATTATGGGTCTATCAAAGTATGCACATGGGTACTCGTTGGATGTAGAATTTAATTTTGAATCCAGTGAGTTCCTACACTTGAAATTTGAGTAAACATGTAAGGAAATAAGTCGAAACTATGATAGAAAAAAAATAGTTTTCTTTCTTTCTCTTTGAAAATTCATCTCTCTTATCTTATTTTTTCAACTATTATTTTATATTTTCTTTAAGAGGTCCATTTTGGACCTCATAATTTCTATAATGACTTGATATATGTTAACTTAGAAACTAGGAATATCCTCTCACAACCAACCTTGCTTTGTACTTTTCAAAACTATCATCTAAACTAATCTTTTTTTTGAACACCCATTTACATCCAAAGGGTTTTTATCCATCAGGAAATGACACCAAGTCTCATCTATTATTATTTATAATTGAAACCATCTCCTCATCCATGTTCAGTCTCTAGGAATTATGAAATGTAGCTAGGGAAAATAATAAGGGGTACATAGGAAGGTAACCAAAGGGATAATGAAGGTAATGTGGCTATAATCATGGAATAGACACACTTGGTAGTTGATGGGTAATAAATAGTCCCACTTGGTAGTTAAGAGGAGATAATATACCGATAAGGGGTAGTTGGCATAGGCCCATAGGAATACCCATAAGAAAATATAAATACACATTAGTATCATTGTATTAAATATGTTGAATTATTTTTATTGTAGAAAGCATGGCTCGTGGATTGATTCGTTTTATAAGGGCTAATTGATGGTGTCACCTTAAGGGTTCTTCTCTATATTATTATGTTGTTTATGGTGTGAATGTTTTGGTATTTTGAAGTGAAGGGTTTATTTCTAAATTTTAAGGGTTTTGTTTTTTCTTATGATTCAATTTAAGGGTTAAGGTTCACTACAAGTATACTTTCTTGCACGAGTATTCCTAGGGGTCTATGTCAACTACCCATTAATATTATATTATTGCCTATTAACTTCTTAGTGGGTCTATTTATTACCCATCAACTATCAAGTGGTCATATTCCATGATTATGGCCGCTTTACATTCATTATCCCCTTGGGTACCTCCCTAGGTACTCCATATTGTCCTCCCTAGGTACATTACAATTTCTTATCTTCCATCTCCATTGTCTCTTTCACAATTCTAGGCTCATTAGTTGATTCGGTTTGTGAGCAGAACAAAATGAATACAGATTTATATTATTAACACAAAGATATAATGGAAAATAATAGAGATACAATCAAACTTGGCTTATGTTCCAAAAATAAATATGTTGAAACTATGAAATGTAGATTGAAACAAACTTGGTAGAATGGTGGTGGCTTATCTGTGAGAAGAGATGTGATGGTTGCGCTCATTTGCAAGAAGATGAGAAAAATGAGGCTCCAAAGGAATTTTTACATCAAACATGAATGAAAAAACCCTATACATCAAAAAACCTAACTCTAGAAGATGAAGTGCCAAAAGTCATGTGGGCCCCATTGGAGTAAGTTGGTACATCAACTTCCCAGGGTCATAACTTTTGCATACGATCTCCATTTTAGATGCACAATGGCTCGTTGGAAAGGTCTATCAGAGGACTACACATTATGTCCTCACACTCTAACTCTGTTTATAGTGTGATTGTGGTGGGCCAAAAAAAAGTTGTTTAGGGCCTCAAAACGACCCTGAAAGATTAGGACCCAAAAAGCTAGAAAACAATTTCCAAGATGAAAATTGAAACTGCCAAGATGAGATATGTATGTGAGCCAGTTGGAATAGGTGGGTGGCCACCAATATCCACCTGGATCAATCCTCCCTCCCAGGGTGAAATGGTCTCCATTGTGTTCAGCTCCCCCATCATATGAGGAAATTTATGTTGAATTTGGCCCCGGGTGAGCCACTTGCCTTGGTGCAAGAGATGCTCTACTTTGACAACATGATAAAGATGAAAATTTTGTTGGAAAGTGCCCTTGATCTGTGTGTCCATGATATGATCACTGGATTTTTGTTCCATGCATTCAAGGTTGAACATTTTCGGTGTCAATTGTTCTGCTACCTATGAGGTGTCCACTAATGATGGAAAGTATGGTGGAAGGAGGTCCACATTAAACACTAGGTACAAGCCAAGGAAGGGGGGAATGTTGAGCTCAAAATCATTGTCACCCACAACCTTGGTGATGGTATAAGGTCCATAGAAGAGTGGATGAATATTTTGATGGGTTCCTATGTGGCGTTCTCTATGCTAGTGTAACAAAACTCTATCTCCCACTTGAAACTTGTGTGGCACCTGGTGTTGATCATCACACTGCTAGTACTTGGAATTGGACTTCTGTAAAATATCATAAACATGTTGTCGGATGTGCTGTATTCACTCAATGAACCAAGTAGCTTTGTCAGCTTCAATTTGAGCATGGGACAAGTCTTCCTTGGTGGTCGCAAGGGGTAGTAAAACATCTATGGGACCCAATGGTTGAAATCCCAACCCCACCTGAAAAGGGTTATGGTCGGTTGAGCTATGTATGGCTCTATTGTAGCTGTGATGAACATAGGGAAGACTCTAATCCCATATGAGGGATGTTTGGAATTGTACATGTGCAGGATATGCACAATCATTCGTTTGACAACCTTGGTTTGTCCATCTATTTGGGGGTGAAAGGAAGTGGATTTGGTGAGCTCGGTATCTAGCAATGACTAGAGGCTCGACCAGAATGTGTTGAGGAACTGACTGTCCCGATTTGAGACAATGGTTTGTGGTATCCAAAAATTTACCCACATTTGTTCAAAGAAGAGATTGTCAGTGGCCTATGTTGTGATGCTCTTCTTGCAGGTGGCCAGAATCACCATTTTAGAAAAACAATCAACCACCACAAAAACATAATCATTTCCCCTCTTGGTTGACGGAAGGATTGATATATAGTCCATCGATATGGATTCCCAGGGACTTTCAGGAATAGGAAGATGGGTGTACCTACCTTTTCTCTTAATGGTCGATTTGGAAATGGTGTAGGCAGTGCAAGACCTGATATACTTGTTGATATCTTGTCAAAGTTTCGACCAATAAAAATATTGTTGCAAAATTTCCACTCTTGTTTCTACACCAAAGTGTCCTGCCACCTGACTGTAGTGGGATTCCCAAATCATTTTCTCTCGCTCTCTTGATGGAATACGGAGATGGCCCAGATGGCACAGCATCCCGTCCTGAATATGGAAATCAGTGACAGTTGTTCTTTCACCCAACATCTGGTAGGTGGCGACAAAGTTAGGATCTATCTCATAGAGTTGGGACCATTTGTAAGTCTTTTCTTTGCAAGAGTTTAGCATCGTGGTGAGTGTTGCAACTGGTGGGCGGATGATGCAATTAGTGAAGTGGTTGGAGCTTCTTATCTTATACTTGATGTTGATATAGAACTGCTGCAAGTATGTGGACCACTTCTGATGGTGTTCATTCTGCAATTTTCCCTATGTCTGCATGAATTGTAGCATCTTATGATATGTGTGGATGATTTTATCTTTCCCGAGAATGTAATTCCTCCACTAGCGGTAGACTTGCACAATGGAGTACATTTATTTATCGTAGGTAGGGTACTTACCGATGGCATCTGATAGCGTCTCACTATGATAGGCCATGGGGTGTATGTGTTAAGTGAGAACTACGCCCATAACATAGTATGAAGCATCTATCTCGATCTCAAAGGGTTGTTGCAGGTCGGGTAATGAAATCACTAGGGTTGAGCACAACCGTTGTTTTAAATCATCAAACACTTGATGTTGTGATAGGACCCACATGAAATTTTCCTTACCACCACCCTTAGTTACTTGGTTGAGGGCCCATGCAATATGGGAGAATCCAAATATGAACTTTTGATAGGAATTGGCAAGGCCTAAAAACCTCTGAAGCTCAGTGAGTGTGGTTGGGAATGGCCAGTCACGAATGACCTGGATCTTGGCTGGATCCACATGCATCCCATGCTCATCAACAATGTAGCCTAGGTATTGGATATTTTCCAAATTTTCATATAGCTTGTTTTGCCACAAAGTGTGCAGAACCTGTTGAATATGATGCAAGTATTCCACCCAATTTATGTTGTAGATGAGGATTTTATCCAGATACACCAACAACAAAAAAATTGGTGAAATGTCGTAAGATATTGTCCATCATCCTCATGAAATTTGTTGGGGTATTCTTCAAACCAAAGGGTATGACCAACCATTCAAAAATACCTTCTTTGGACTTGAAGTAAGTTTTCCATACATATTTCTTCTCTATTGGGACATAATGGTAGCCAAACTTTATACCAATCTTACTAAAGTATTTTTCCCCCTTGAGTTGGTCAAAGAGATCGTCAATTCGGGGAATCAGATATCGATTCCTGACTGTGATTTTATTAAGGTTCCAGTAATTGATGCAGAATCACCAAGTCTAGTCTTTCTTTTGCACAAGCACTATTGGGCTTCCACACGGTGATGATTTGGGTCGCATGTGCCCCTTTTGGAGAATTTCTTGGATCTGATGCTTGATCTCCTCATTTTATAATAGAGAGCGAAGATTGATTGTCCCATTGGGTAGCGGTATGCCAAGGGTCAGGTCAATTGAATGCTTGACCTGGTAGTGTAGAGGTACCCCAGTGGGTGAGGAGAAGATGTCCTTGTATTCTTCCATGACCTTATCCACTTTCTTATTCTACATGGAGAGATCACTTGTGGAGGCCTTGGATGTGGCCAAAAACTTCCACTCACTTTGAGAAAGAATCACGAAGAATAAAAACTTCCTGTTTTGAGAGATGACCTTCCTTCATTGCTTGGTAGAGATCAAGGAAATGGAAGTAGGTAGGACTACCTCAGGTATCGTGTACAATTTACTATCCAAAGTAATAATAACACTATGAGTCCTAGACTCATATACAACTTGACATTTCCATAAATAAGGTTAGCCCAAAAGAAAATCACAAACTTCAAGGGAGTGACATCACACAATACCTCATATTTGAAGGGCTTTATGTCGTAGGAAAGGTGACACTATTGGCTGGCATGAAGATCACTTCCTTGGTAGAGCCATCCGATGGTGTATGGTTGCAGGTGCATAGTTGTCGGAAGGGACAACCACTTGATGACCTTCGTTAAGATGAGTTTCTTCTAGATACCACTATCAATTATGAAGTCCAATGAAGTACCCTTCACCCAAATATATGAATGAAAGAGGCATTCACCTTCCTCTGGATCATTGGGTTCATCGGGCTGGATCTTGGTGGTAGCAATGGTGGCACTAGGTTTTGTGTCAATAATTAGTCTCTTCTTTTGTTTCTGACTTTGATTCGGAACCCGCATCTAATTTAGAGGCTTTCACCTCTACCACTAATGACTKCTTTGAGTGGTAATCAACAATGTTATGCTAGGGGCTCTTATGGAAGTCACACCACTTCCTGGTGTCTTTATTCATCTTTCCATTGTCCTTCTTTGTTTATGGCTTAGACTGGTTTTCCTGAGGCTATCCATATTTTCTCTACCMTTTATTTTATGGGTTGGGCCTTCCCTTTTCCYGGTTCTACTGTGAGGGGTTCCATATCGATAGGCCGCACCCAAGGACRAGATGTYCAGAAACTCYATTTCTATCTAGATGTATCTATTCAAACCATTGTGGTACTTGAGCACTAGATGTCACTTAGAATATTTGATACCCAATTTAGTGCGCAAGGTATGGAAGATATTTGTGAACTGTAGCATTGTTTGGTCATCATAACTTCCAACATGGTAATATTGTTCCTTAATAGCATCCATGAAGGACTACCAGGTAAGTGATACTATAAATAATTAGGGTTCCTCTATTTTATTTTGCTAACAAAAAGTATCCCATCGATATTTGACATGGGGGACGACTTTGAGGAGCACAAATGTAATCTTTTCTCTATTGGAAAAGTTATGGATAGAAAAATACCCTTCTAGTTGATTCATTCATTTTTCTATAGCATCTACTTCTATATGACCTTCAAATATAGGATTATCAAAGTTGATTTGTACTTTGAATGGGGAGACTCCTCCGATCGAGGAAGATGTGTCTCATGTTGGTAGTCGTCGAAGGATTTGCGCAAAACTATCGATCATCTTGATCCTTTGTTGCATGAGGGATTCATCGAGCAACAATTTGAAAGGATATCTTATATCATCATCTTTCTTTTCTCCCTCCATGGAAGGTCACTTGTGTGTGCGATAACTATTTACCTCAAGAGAAATAAGTTGAAGACCCAACTCTTTGTACCCTGACCTAGTCGAGGACATGCACTAAGAACGACAAGGAGAAGACCGCTCTAATACCATTGATCTGGATTTTATGAGTAGAATGAAATGAATACATATATATATTATTAACATAGAGATACAATGGAAAATAAGAGAGATATAATAAAACTTGGATTCTATTCAAAAAAAGAAATATGCTGAAACTGTAAAATGTAGACTGAAACAAGCTTGCTAGAATGGTGGCGGCTTATCTCTGAGAAGAGATGTGGCATCTACGCTCATTCACAAGAAGATGAGTAAAATGAGGATCCAAAGGCTTTTTTACAACAAACATGAATTCCAAAACCCTATACATCCAAAAACCTAACCCTTGGAGATGAAGCGCCAAAATTCATGTGGGCCTCGTTGGGGTAAGTTGGTACATCAACTTCCCAGGGTTGTAACTTTTGTATATGATCTTCATTTTAGGTGAAAGATAGCTCATTGGAAAGTTCTATCTGAGGAATATACATTATGTCATCACACTCTAACTCCATCTATAGTGTGATTGTGGTGGGCCCAAAAAACGTTGTTTAGGGCCTCAAAACAACCCCAGAAGTTTAGCACTCGAAAAGATAGAAAAAAAACTACCAAGATGAAAACTAAAACTGTCAATATGACATATGTATGTGAGATAGTTGGAATAGGTGGGTGGCCACTGATATCCACCTAGATCATTAGTGTTAGAAGATAAATAAAATATACATTTGAAATTAGATGGACTCTTTAGGGAAATTTTGAGGTAAAAAATAGGCCTCAAAACAAAAAATGTACTATCAAAATCAACTTTAAAAGAACCAAACACATTTTAGAGAATAACAACATCCTTTATGGTTGAGCTATCATTGTTTGAGTTAAATATGTTTATTTTTCACTTTCTGAATGGTGGATAACAACCCATAGTTAACCATGGTAGTGTTGTATGTAAAGTTTTCATAATAAGAAAAATTCTCATAAATTACTTTTGAATATAATATAAATCTTCTCATAAAATGAAGTACTTTTAAGGTAAAGTATTTATGAATATATAAAAAATAAAGTACTAATTCAAAATTAAAAATTCAAAAAATGAATACGTGGGTTCTCATTTATTATACGCACTTTATATTCCAAATAAAACAAAATAATTCATATCTTATTACATATGTATGCATTCAAACTAATTTAACATAGCATGGATCATAGCATGGATATGTTTTGAAAGGAGTGGTAGGTGAAACAAGGATTCTCTACGATCCTAGAGGGAAAATGGTTGCTACATATGTTTGGGCTCTTAGTAAATGTTTAAACAATCATGCTAAGGCATAAGCACTCTTGTGTGGCATTCTTTTATCCAAATAATCCAAGGTCAAGGTATTGATAGTCATAGGGGACTTCATGGTGGTTATAAAATCAATGATGGAAACAACTTCAGAATTGGACAATAAATGGACAGTTACTATCACACAAATAAAAAAAGAGACAATCTCCTTCTTAAAATATTCATATTATCATGTGAAGCAAGAATTGAATCTTATAGAATATATATGGGCTAACAAAGCCACTAAACTAAGCATGGGTGACTATATGAACAATGGGGGTCATTTTGGTTGTATTATCCCCTAAGGTTGAAATCGTTTAGGGCATCAATAACCATCAAAATTTCACATGAACCAATATTTATCACATCAACATGGGAATATCGTGGACAACCCTCGTCCTTCACAACATGTGAGAAATTAACAATGCTCCAGTTATTGAATGCCTTAGCTTAAATCATCATCAACTCTGTGGGATAATGGAGAGTTCAAGCTCTAGAATTAGGTTCAAATTTGGTCTTGAATTGGAGGTGGATGACCCCCTAGTAAGTGTTAACTTTGCACTTGGGATACATGTCAATTTTGGTTATAATTTTTTGAATACGAGAATTATTCATAGGAAGGTTGCAAAGGTAGTAGGTATGGCTTATGGTGAAAGCATCTATTTCTCTTTTCATGGGAAGTTTTCTCTAAATTATAGATTTCATTTTCTTATATGTTTGGTTCTCCTTCTTTGTTTGTACATTCTCGAGTTCACCTTCAATAGGGAACATGAAGGGGGAAAATTGAGATTTTTTTTTATTTTCTCTTCAAGTCTCAAAGTGAGTGTAGGGTTCTTGGTGGCTCCTTCTCTTTTCTATTGGGTAGAGACATTCTAGAATTTAGTAGAATTTTGAGAAGGCATGAAGAAAACATTTAGTCTATTAAGACCTCATTGTTCTTAGTGACAACACAAGTGCATGAAAATGAGCACCACTATGTCTCGCAACATGCAAACATTTTGAGTTTATTGGTCCATCAAAAGTAGAGGATTGATATATTAGAAGTACAATGTAATATGTTGTGGAATATCACTCTAAATATTCACAAGGAATATTTATCCATAGCCTCAAACAATAGGATATCATATAATTCTTCCCAAGCTAATCTTAAAGAAGATGAAATGGTTCATCAAATAGAGGAACCAATGGAAATTGAACAATAAAACATTCTCCCCTTAGATGTTGGCTAGGAGGAAGAAAATAGTAACCATGTTTTCCATTAATTACTATGTTTTTCAATGTCAATATGATTCTAGATGTTTTTGTCAAACATGCTACTTGGAGGAAAACTTGGAATATATATCAAATAGTTTGTTGTAAACTTCCTTTTTAGCAACAAAGAACTATTTATTTTGTATTTAAAAACATTAGAAAGTCTTATGTATATGTTGTTAGCCTAGCTACAACTTTTAATTGTAATATAATAAAATATTTTCTATTTTGATTAAAAAAAATCATGGATATGTTTTGAAAAACAAATCATTCTATGAATGCATACCCATGTTATGAACCACATATTTATATATTATTTGTCAGCTAATATATGAATACATGGTTCATAGCATGAGAACTAATATATGAATATGTGGTTCATAGCATGGGAACTAATATATGAATGTGTGGTTCCAACATATCCATATATTAGTGGGAACCACATATTCACTAATATACGAATGCATTGGAAACATGCATTTAGATATCAATTTAACTAATATTTGAATATGTGATTCATAACATAGATACATATTCATGTATTAGTTTGACTTTTTGATGTATTCATATATTAGTAAACTAATATATAAATACATGGGAACCACATATTCATATATTAGTTTAACTAATATATGAATACGTGATTCATAACATGGATACATATTCATCTATTGTTAGGGTCCTAACCTCCTTAACCGGGCTCAACTAGATATAATAATATGTTTTTCTATGTAATAAAGGTTGTAATGAGTAAATAAGACCTATGTAATAATGTGAACACCTATAATATAAGAAGATTTACTAGAAGGTTCCACCTCCATAAATTTCTTCCTATAGAATGTTCTCTAGAAGATAGAAATAATATAAATAGGGGTAGAAATCATGGAAAAGGTTATCTTGGAAATCATTTGTACTAGAGCTCTGCTCTATTGGAGGTTACCCCTTTGAACAAGAACATGGAATTTTATCTCAATATAATAAAGGTATCACCATTTGGATCTATATTGTCATTGTGCTTATTGTTTCATCTCTTTCTGTTAACTAATTTTGGTAATAATTTTGATATTGCTTTGCATATTTCCTTCTGGTACCTTAAAAGTGGTATTAGAACTCTTTCCTCTAGAAAGTTTTAGAAAAAAAAAAAATCAGGCTAGAGACGTGTGCCAACATATTTAAAGCACAATGATATATCATTTGGAAGGTAAAACTCCAATTGGGGAATAATGCATGCAAGAAATACACCTAGTTTCACATGGTTACTCAAAACACATTGTTTCATATGGTTGGAAACATATGTAACTCATGTTGGTACCCCTTTGAGTAATATTGCATTAGAAAACACATGTACATGGCCATTCACTCCCACATATCCTTTTGTATATAGGGAGCCCCATAGCTCTCCTGAAACTAGTTATAGATCCATCAATAGACCACATGATTGTTATAGCGTCCCTAATAGAAGCACTTGGTAAAAGTTCTCTCATGTACATGGGTAATTGGGTAGTAGGGCTAAGGATGCAATTAAGCCTCTTAGTTAGATCCTTGAGATATTGGGTTGATTACTATTGTTGGACCTCGCTGGTATATCAGAGAGTTGTAGCACAAGGCAATCCCTTGTCCATAGGAACCCTCAAAACCCTAAACCTTACTTATGAAACATAATAGAACAAAAATAGAGTTGAATTTTTTCACAACCAATGTGCCCAACCCTGCTTCCCGCATCCAAGTTGTGAAATTCCTACACAATTTTAACTATTAAGAATTAGGGAATTTTGTCACTGTAGTATTATTTAGATAGGAGTATAGTGGTCCCATTAGCACCCTTATTTGGGACCTATCCCACTATATTCCTCTCTTCTCATTGATCATAGTGGTACCCCTCACTTATAAGCCTTTTTTTTTTCTATGGACCTACCCACCCTTCCCGACACCCTTATTTGGGACCTATCCCATTGGATTCCTCTCTTTACACTGATCACAATGGTACCCCTCACTCATAAGCCTTTTTTTTCTATGGACCCACCCACCCTCCCTTACACCATTATTTGGGACCTCACTCCCTAGATTCCTCTTTTTGCACCAATTACTGTGATACCACTCTCTCATAATACCTTTCGTATGAACCCAAAAACCCTATTTTTTCCTTCTTCTCTCCCCGATGGATTACACCTATAACTAAGACCTTGAAAACTGCATCAATGCCTTGGACAAGACCATGACCAAACTTGACAATGGAGTTAAAGGAGCTACTTAATAAATTGCTTCCCTTAATTCCCGAATCAATAAATTGGACAATCGGATCACTAAAATGGATGAACTCTCTAACCAGATGGACTCCCTATCAACATGGTTGTGTCAATCCAAGGGTCCTATCTCCTATGAACAACCTTCACACCAAGTGGGCATTGAATTCCTCCATTCCTTGGCCTTTCATTCTAACCCCCTTACTCATGACCTCCATCTTACCAAAGTTGAGGTGAATCAATTTGATGTCTCGTAACCCACGGGTTGGTTCACTCAAATGGAACAATATTTCTCCTTGCAAGGAATCATTGATGACTTTATCAAAATTTGTATCAGTGTCCTTTGTTTGGACCCCAAATGATGGCAATGGTGTAAATATTCACACCAAGGGTATATTTCTTGGACCCAATTTTTTGTAGACCTTTATGAACTCTTTGACATAGACACACATCATTTGGGTCGTTTGACCAAGCTTAAGTAGTCTAGAATAGTGGAAGAATACATTGTTTCTTTTGAGTAATTGGATTTTCAAACCAAAGGAATGTATGATGCCTTCTTCCATGAACACTTTATTAGTGTCCCTAAGGATGAAATTCAATATCATGTCCTAATGGCTCACCCCTAGACCTAGCTTGAAGCTACTCACCACACTAAGGAAGAAAAACATGTAGTCTCTTCTCAAATAAGAAAGACCTCCTTTATTTTCTATTCTTGGCCCACCAACCATCCCATCCTTCCCCTCCTCTTAAGATCCAAAAAAATAACCCGAGAAGAAATGGTTGAATGCTAACTTAAGAAGGGTATTTGCTACAATCATGATGAAAAATATTTTCCAGGGAATAAATCTAAGGTGAAAAAGTATTTTATGGCCATTTATGAGGACATTTTGAAATAGAATGGTGATGTTTCCCATCCCGAAGTGCTTCCCTAGATCGATGATCAGAGACCTCCCTATGATCCACCATAATTTGAACCACTCATCTCTTTGAATTCTCTTACTAGTATCTCCACTCCCCAAACCCTTAACTTAATCAGATATCTCAAGAATCGGAAATTCCTTATCCTCATCAATAGTGGTAGCAACCATAATTGTATTCATCATCAAATTGTGAAAAATACCCTTTGTTGCATTTGTGATGTCAATAAATTCCAAATCACGATTGTTGATGGTGGTTCCATGTAATGTGGGGGTCATTGTGAAAATATGTGCCTACAAATTGGTCATTGTCACTTGAAATCCCACATGTTTTCTATTGAGATGGGAAGTTATGACATTGTTCTTAGTTCTAAATGGTTATGCACACTAGGCTCCAACACCATGGAATTCAAGGAATTATCCATGAGTTTCCAACATGATGGATAATAATACCAATTCTAAGGCATCACAGCTAGTTCCCATGAGATCATCGGTTCACATCGAATGGAGAAACTCCACAAATTACGTCATTTTGGCATTATTTCCCAATTCCATTCCATTCTAGCAATTGAGACTCTCTGCCCCACTTTTCATCCTGACATGCAAATTATCCCCTCCAAAATCCACTCTATTTTTTACAACCCCCAAGGACTCCCACCTTCCTATTCCCCCCATGATCATTCCATTCCACTTTTCCCTAGTAGGCTTCCTCCAATTATTTTCCCTTATTGTCACCCATTTTCCAAAAAAAATGAATATGAGAAAATTGTTCAAGAATTGTTAGTTGCGGGTGTCATCCTTCCCAATACAAACCTTTTTTCTTCTCCCATATTCGTGGTACTCAAGAAAGAAGGTATATGATGCATGTTCCCTAATTTTAGATCCCTCAACAAAATTACCATCAAAGACAAAGTTCCCATTCCCATAATTGATGACCTTTTGGATGAACTAAGTGGTGCTCAATTCTTTACCAAACTTGATATGTGTTATGGCTACCACTAGATATGTATGAAGGAGGTTGATATTCCCAAAACTACATTTTGTACTCATGAAGTCCATTATGAATTCCTTGCCATGCCCTTCAACTTGTGTAATGCACCCTCCACTTTCCAAAGCCTCATGAATCATGTCTTATGCCCTTTCCTCCATTAGTTTTTACTGGTATTCTTTGATGATATCCTCATTTATAGTAAAACTTGGAAGGCCCATTTTTCCCATGTGGATCAAGTATCAAAGTTGTTGTATCAACATCAACTCTTTCTCAAACAATCTAAATGTTCCTTTGGAGCTTCTGAACTAGAGTACATGTAGTGTCCCCATTGCATAGCCCATAAAAGAAAGAATGATACCAATAAACTAAATGCTTCTAAAAACACTATTTAAATATGAATGAAACTCATTTATCATTCACAAATAAACATATAAATTGATATAAAATTTGGATTTCATTCACAAAAATAAAAACCCATGAATAAAATAGATAAAATAGAGATAAAATCAATTATTTTTTAACAGAAATTGAGAAATTGAATGTAAGGGACATATGTTCCTCCCAATTGTATATTTGTTTCTCCAAATCTCAGCAACAAATCACCCTCAAGCTAGGACTATGATCCCACAACCAACTTGTTTTCTAATATCTCTCCCAATCCTCCATCTCTCTTCCCCTCAACCTATGAAACCTATGGAATTGGTATCCCCCTTCACTCCACATAGTTCCTCAAGCCTTCCCTCTTCTCTCCAAGGCTCCAACATAAGGTTACTAGGAAGCTCTAATGCTTAGGACTCTAGGCATGCTAGTTTCCCCAAGAAAACTAATGAAACAACCCATTGTTCAAGGGAAATTCACTCACACAAAAATATCCCTCTCTATAGGCCTAAAATTCCACTTTATCATGCAAAAACAGTTCCAACAAGTTGTCCACAACACCTAATATGGCTTCCCTCAACCTCCAATGCTCTCCACTCCCTTGCTGCTCCAAAAACTGTATGTCAAAATTTGCCCCCACTGGCCACTTGAATTTCTCTTTTACCCATGAAATTTGATTCATATTCCCCAAGATTGAAGAAAATTGTCCCCCATGCTCTCATAACTATCAGATGTAACTTTTCCCACCAACCCCTCTTACATGTTTTTAATGATTGGGCTCTCATACTCTAAAAATGAAAATAGAAGGTTCACTCAAAGTTTTAATTTTAGGAAAGTGGGTTGGAATTAATATCCATGAATAAACAC
>ML796929.1:5510-19344 GCA_009831015.1 Picea engelmannii | reverse complement strand
TTCAATAGGAATTTTGCGAGGGGCAATGGAAAAGTTAAGACCTTTTTCTAGTAACCTAGTAGTGTTTTCATCGATGGGATGGGTTGATAAGTTTATAACTAGATTTTTGGTTACTAAGGTTTTAACCTGGTTAGTATTACATTCAAGGTTGTTGACTTGTTTACTATTGTTATTGGAGATATTAAGGATGGGATTTGGGTTTGCGGTATTGCAAATCGTGTCGGTGTTTGGTGGACTTATTATTAAATATTCTTTGACATTGGCCAACTTTTGATCGTTTCAATCTTTTCAAGGTCCATCGCTATGCCCTCCTCTAAGATGATGTCACCTAAATAATGAATTTTACTTCAATATAAAGTGTATGAATTTCCTATCTTGGAATATAATTGGTGGTCTATGAACAGTTGCAATACCCTCCTCAAATGTTGTTCATGATCCTCCTCTATCTTGGAGCATATTATAATATCATCCAAGAAGACAATGACTAATTTTTCTAGGTAATCTATAAAAACTCCATTCATTAGACACATAAAGGTAGCTCATGATTTTATCAAGCCAAATAGCACACCAAAAAATCATAATGGTCATACCTTTTCCTAAATGGTGTATTGCTCGTGTCTTATTCTATAATTATCACTTGAGGGTAACTTGACCTTAGGTCAATATTGGAAAATATCCTTTCTCCTTTCAGTTGATCGAAAATATCATCGATCCATGGTAGAGGTTACATGTTCTTTACCATGACCTTATTAAGATGTTTGAAGTCAATAAAAAACCTTAGAGTTCCATCCTTTTTCTTCACAAAGAGAACTGGGGCACCTCAAGGTGAGACAATTGGATGTATGTACCCCTTCTTCAATAGTTCTTTCAACTACATCTGCAACTCTTTCAGCTCTGGTGTGCTCATTCTATAAGGAGTTTTGGACACTTGGGAAGCTCCAAACATTAATTAAATAGGGAAATCAATATCTCTCTTAGGTGGAAAGCCTGGAAACTCCCTAAGATGTATTCATACTCCTTTAGTATTGGATAATATTTAATACTTGGATCCTTATATTTGGCTGGCTCTTCCATATGCACTTCATATATTTGGCATCCTTTCCTAAAACTTCTTTTAAGTTGCAATGTTGAAATATATTTTACAGATATAGTTCTTGGAATTCCTTTCACTGTCGTTCCCTTCTTAATCAAGGCACGTGAAAGATTTGTTGTATAAATCTAGAACAACACGATGGTTGTCCAACAAATCCATACCAATTAAGAAATCATATGATCCAAGTGGTATGATGTTTAAATATGCCTTAATGTTGACACCATTCATGCTCACAGGGAAATATTTGACAAGTTCATTGATTTTTCTCTTAGTCTCAGTGGCTAGTTGAACCAACCAAGACTTTTCATGCTTATATCTCTTCAATTTAAACCTTTCAACTAGTTTTGGATCTATATATCTATTACTAGATCCATAATCAATCAAAATATCTATGGGATAATTATGAATATTACCTTCTACCTCAATCATGTGAGATTGGTAGTCTTCTTGTCATTTGTCCAAGTTTGCATTAATCCTTGGCATGCTTCTTCCCACATCGTCCACTATATCATTTTTCTAAATATTGTGCATAGTCATCATCCTATCTCCCTTGTGAGGACAATCCTTATACTATCAATCTCCTTCACATACCCAACACTTTATAGCATTTTTCCTTGGCCTCTTCCCCAAGTAATCTGTCATTTTATGATCACCATGTGCTAATTTTCCTTACTGATATTCTTGAGAGTTGTTCCTGAATAAAGGTGGCTTGAATGGTTTCTTTCTCTCATCCATATTTCCTTTCTTTTTTTCATCCCAAGCCTTTTGGAAAATTGGTCTTCCTCTTCCATGCTCATAAAGATGCTTTTCTCTCATTATGGCATCTTGCAAGGTCTGGGGTTATCATATTGTATCTTATCATTATAGAAGGAGAGTAACCCACTCAAAAACCTTTGGATTTTGAATTTCACTTCCTTTTTGAATCCCACATACTACAACAACTCAAAGAAATTATTCTCGTATTCATCCATTGTCATGTTCCCCAACTTGAGTTCAAAGAACTCTTGCATCTTCTTCTCATAATAGTTCTCTCAAAAGTATTGTTGTTGGAAATATCTCGTGAATCAATTATAGGAAATCATCTTTTCATCAATGTGCTTGACCTCCTTGAGATGATCCCACCACAAAGATATTTTTCCTTGAATATGGTAGACTGCAATCCTGGTTTCTATATGTAATGGATAATTATGCAACTAGAAATCTTTTCTCATTCCCAAAAGATAGTATTCAAAATCTTCTCCCATCCTACTATCTCTGTCAAATGATTTTGGATTTATTTTCCTAAGCTCTCCTTGAAAAATATCCAACTCATGCCTCCTTCTATGTTTTCTAACAGAGGACACATTGGGGCTTCTCTTTGACCCTGAATGTGCATGTTCCCTTTTGGTAGAGTGTCCTGGTAAATGATGACGATGATGTCTACTCATACTCCTTCACTTACTATATCCCCCATGCATGGATGATTTTAGGGGCTAAATTTCTTTCATGGGCTAATTTTCCATGGTTTTTCCAAAAATGAGATTCACTATTTTAAAAATGATTCACCCAAATTCTATAGGATAAAATTATTTTATCTTAAAAATCGCCAAAATTTTATAAAAACTATATAAAATCCTTATAAATTTGAATATTTTTACAAAAATATCGCTAAACATTTATAGTTGACATGTGAAGGATGTAAGTTTTAAACCTATGAAGTAAAGAAATGCATATAGATTCTTAAGAAAGATAGAAATTAATCAATGACTCATACACAGAGTACACAGAGATTTTATACTGAAAACCCTCAACTGGGAAAACCTTTCTTATTTTCATTATATCGAATTTCACCATTCATCATACAATATATACAATGTTTTTAGGTATTCTGTAGATACCAAAACCCTAATCCCTTAATCCGGGATTAATTTACAAATCTGCTAAAAATAGGGATTGTCAGACGCAGTTGTCTTATCGGACGCGCCCACACACACACATGCAAAGAATATAACACATATACCCAACAAAGGATTAGTAATATTCGCCAAGGTTTCTACATTTTAAAACAAATTTCCATCCTTAAAATCATCCCTGCCCCCATGGTCATGAGGTATGGATGTTATTGCTTTCCTTGCACTTGATTCTTTCTTTTTGATAGAATATTTAATGACTTGCTTCTACAGCATATTCAGACTCTGTAGTATCTCTTAATGATCCCTCATAATCCTTTCATTTTCATCTCTATAGATTTGCACTTCCTTTTGCAGGCTTCTCATAGTCTCAGTCAACTCTACAGGGTCCACTTTGCTTCCATGTCCATTGGACTCAGTCTCTACATTTCCCATGTTGACATGTAGAACTTGAAACTCGTCCTCGTGGCTATAAGAACCTTGAGCATAATCCATATCTCTAGTCCCCATATAGTGAATAGATATGTGGCCTATACCTCTAATTCTGCAAGGAATGTTCGTGCAACAATAATTTGTTAGAGTTAAGCATGTTATACAATTGTCATGAATTTAAGATATAGACCCCTTTCTACTTCGATTTTTCAAAGGAACATTACTAAACAAATAAAAAATATGAACTTTCAAACATATTCCTTTCTAAATTATCGTTTCGATTGATGTACCCATGCCTCAATATGATTTATGAGATTAGAGTTATGACTTTATGAAATCAATAGTTTTAACAGTTGCACCTATTTTAATAGTACCAAAAATCTCAAGGCTTGACTTTTTCCTGTTGTAGAAGAAAATATAGTGACAACTAGAAAACCTTTTATATCAGGTGTTGATAGTATTCATGATTTTTTAATACAAATCAACTCTCATATTTAGGACATGAAACTGCCTCCAACTTCCGCAACAATGTAAATTTTCCAATTTGTCCCTTTTGCATTTCCTCTAGACTTAGAATTTTTTACCAAAAATGGTTATCTCCCAAACAAAGCAGAATTGGAAAAACTCCCCTAAATACAAGTTGTCTGGATTCATGAGTAGATAAAAAGTTGACTAAATAAAAAAAAATTGGACAGGTGATTTGGAGTTTTGTTTCTTCCTCTGAAGTTTTCAAAAATCCCCCTAACATGCCTAAAAATATTGGATTTTTCCCTATTTCATCATATCTACTCCACACCCCTTTGAATTTTTCCAGGAATCCAAATGGGTATATTCATGCCTACTTTTTGAGTTATCTATCAAAATTCCACCTTTATCTGGGCCCCTCTTACTAAGCATGACGCACACCTTCAAAACTCACTATTTCATGTTTTTCGGAAAATTGAAGCAAAATTAGTTGACGGTCCTCACTAGAATTCTTGTATCCATTTTCACTATAGAAAGACACCTAAAATTTCATCCAAAACTAAGTTGAAATGCTCCTGTTATGCCCAAAACAAGTTTTGGGCTCTAGACGGTTTTTTTTTTTTTTAATAAATTACTCGTTTTCTCCTTCCCTTTCCTCCTTGTTTTCCTCTTCTTCTTCCATCCTCTCTTTATCTCTTCTCTCTTCTCTTTTTATTCTATCATTTCTTTTCTTTCCCTTCTTTCTCCTTTATCAGTGATCAAAAGCTCATTTCCACTAATGTATCGACACCAAACATTCATTTTCCACTGACATTGTCTCCCTTATGGACGACGAAAGATTTTTCTTCCCCGCTGACATTGTCTCCCTTATCAATGACAGAATATTTTTATTACCCACCAACGTATCAGCAATGAAATGATTTTTTCTCACTGGTGTATAAGCAATGAAATTTCTTTTCCCGTCGGTGTATCAGTGATGAAACATTTTTTTCTTGTCGATGTATCGATGAAAACCTTTTTCTTGTCGATGTATCAACAACAAAACTTCATATTTTCGTCAATGTTTTGGCGATGAAAACTCATTTTCTGTCGAAATTCTTCCTTTGTAAACAACTTAGTTTATTTCCTTGTTGTTGTATCGATGAAGATCTTCATTCTTCGTCGATACACACTGTATCGATGAAGAAAACTTGTTTTTCCACCAAAACATTTTTTCCAATTTTTTGGAAAATTTCCCAAGTTCTTCCCTCACCGATGTATCAATGAAGATCCCTTTTCTTCACCAATACATATTGTATCGATGGTTCCATCATTTTAGACAATTAGTCGATTTTTCAAGATTTTTCGGGCTTGTGATTGTTGCTATTGTTGGGAAAATGCCTGACTCGACCATCTAAGCCAATTTTAACCACTTAGGGGCCAAATTGACCCCCATACAACAAAAATAACACAAAAACTTAAATTTAGGGTCTTGACCCCAAATTTGCATGTTGGGAAAACAAAATCTTTACCCAAGGCTATACACAAATTTCAATTTTGTTTGTTGTAGCATACCCATACAATCCCAATGTTAAAGCCATAGCTTTGATACCACCTTGTAGTGTCCACACTACATAACCCATAAAAAAATTATGATATCAATAAACTAAATGCATCTGAAAAAAACTATTTAAACATAAATGCAACTCATTTATCATTCACAAATCAACATACAAATTTCTATAATTCATAGTTCATGCACAACAATAAAAACCCATGAATTAAATTGATTAAACATAGATAAATCACTAATATTTTGATATAAAGTGAGGAATTGGATACAAGGGAAAAACATTCCTCCCAACCATATATTTGTTTCTCCAAATATAAGCAACAAATCACCCACAAGCCAAGGCCACGATTCCACAAAAGAGGGCATCTCTCTCACAACCCGATTCACTCCCACAACCAACTAGTTTTCTAACAACTCTCCTAATCCTTCAACTCTCTTCCCCTCAACCTGTAAAACCAAAGGAATTGGGATCCCCCTTCATTTCACATAGTCCCTTAGGCCTTCCCTCTTCCGTCCAAGGCTCCAACACAAGGTTGGATAGGGATATATAATGATGGGGACTCCAAGGATGCTATTTGCCCCAAGAAAACTAACAAAACAACCCACTATTCAAGGGAAATTCACTCACAAATAAATATCCCTCTCTATAGACCTAAAAATCCACTTTCTCATGCAAAAACAATTCCAACAAGATTCCCACAACACCTACTATGGATGCATTGAAGCTCCAATACTCTCCACTCCCTTGCTTCTCCAAAACCTGTATGCCAAAAGCGACACCCAACGGTCACTCGAATTTCTCTTTTACCCATGAGAGTTGACTCACATTCCCCAAGGTTGATTGAACATAGCCCTTATGCTCTCATAACTATGATATGTGACTTTTCCCACCAACCCCTCTTACATGTGTTTATTGATTGGGATCTCATACACTCAAAAGGAAATTAGAGGGTTCACTCAAAGTATTAATTTTAGAAAAGCGGGTTGGAATTAATACCCGTGAATAACCGCCCCCCTTGGACCACCTTTCTTAAGCATTCCTAGACATTCCCATATCTTGTGAAAACTTATCCCCCAATTACTCTATATGTGTCCACCCCCAATGAGCATCACATTTATATTGTTATTTCGATCATATACAATGTTTACAGATTATAGATTCAAACCCGTGGCCATACATCGTATTTAATTACACATCACTAAAACGGGGATTATAAATGGGGATATTACAATACCTTGGCCATATTGTTGGTAAGGATGGTGTCCATGTGGAATGTAAGAAAATATAAGCTATGAAGGATTGGCCCCACCCTAAAACTATTAAAAGTTTTCACGGTTTCTTAGGTTTAACTAGCTATTATAGAAAATTTGTTGAGAGTTATGGAAAATTGAAACCCTACTCACTTCTTTCTTAAAAGTAATTATTTTGTTTGGAATATAGTCGATGATTAATCCTTCCAAGATTTGAAAGAGGCTATGTGTACAACTCCCATTTTTTCAATACTCGACTTCATAAATACCTTTGTTTTGGAATGTGACACTCTTGGGAAAGGCATTAGGGAAGTTCTCATGGAATTCAACAGATCTTTGGCCTTCATTAGTAAACAAATTTCTAAGAGACAATTGGGAAAATCCACCTATGAAAAGGAAATATTGGCTATTTTACATATGGTGGATCTCTGGCATCCTTACTTTCTTGGCCAATGCTTCCAAATTAAAAATGATCATCATAACCTCAAATATTTTCTAGAACAAATAATTTCATCCCCTAAGAAACATAAGTGGTTGAAAAAAATGTTTGTCTATGATTATGAGATCATTTAAAAAAAGGGAAAAGAGAATGTGGTTGTTTTTGCTCTTTCTAGGGAATATGAATAAGAAGAAGGGTCCCTCTTTTTACTCTCCTTCATTGTAGTTAATTGGTTAAAGGATGTTCACCAAGAATGGTTCCAAGATCCCAAAATTTCTAGTTTGATCCAACAATTGCAACAAGACCCTCATGCATCTCTTGGATACTCTTGGAAAAATGAGGAACTTCGCTATAAATGCTCATGTATTTGAGAAAAAAGTCCTATTTTAAATCCACTACACTCTCTAAACTTCATGCTTCACCAAAATCAAGGAATTTTGGCTTTCACAAAACATATGAATGGATCAAAAGCTCATTTTTTTTGGAAGGCATGAAGCATTACATCCTCACTTTTGTGGCCAAATGTGACACTTTCCAATGCAATAAGGGTGAAATAATGAAAACTACAGGAACACTACAACCTCCCCCTATTCCACCGACTACATGGACATATATCTCTATGGAATTCATTATTGGATTGCTCAAATTGGGAAATAAATTAGTCATTGTAGTTGTGGTTGATAACCTTTCCAAATATGCTCATTTTGTTTTCCCTCCAACACCCATTCAAAGCCTCCTCAGTGGCTCAATATTTTATGGAAAATATCTTCAAACTCCATGGAATGATCTGCTTTGTAGTCTCCTACTGTGATCTAACTTTCACAAGCAAATTCCGGAAAGAATTGTTCAATATCTAGGGCACCCAATTAAATCTCAACACTTCATATCATCCAGAGAATAATGGTCAAACCAAAGTTGTAAACAAGTTATTGGAAGCATATTTGTGGTGCTTCGTCTTCGAACAAAAATCTCAATGGGCTCATTAGTTACCACTAGCCGAATGATGGTACAATTCATATTACCATGGTGTCATTCACATGACTCCATTTGAGGCAGTCTATGGTCAAAATTCACCCTCAAGATTATCTTATATGTCCAGCGTATCCAAGGTCTAAGAGGTCAACAAAACCCTTAGAGTCAGTGTTGATGTTATATATACCCTCAAGCAGAATTTGTTCCTTGCTCATAATCACATGAATCAACAAGTTGTCAAACTCATTATGAACATTATTTTTCTGATGGGGATTGGGTGTTTCTTCATCTCCAACCTTATAAGAAAACTTCTCTCAAAGTTGATCACTACAAAAAACAATTCCAAATTTTATGGCCCTTATACAATACTTAAGCGCATAGGGCTCATGTCTTGCAAGTTATCTCTTCCCAATCACTCTAATATCCATCTAGTCTTCCATGTGTATTTCTTAAATAAGGTGATTGGAACCAAGTGCCAAACACAAATTAGTCTCACTAAATTGCATGAAGAAGGATCCATTTAGTTGCATCCACAAGAATTCTTGCCCAACACAAGCATCGTCTATGTCAATTCACTATTCAGGAAGTTTTAGTATAGTGGAAGGATATACCACTTGAGGATTCTACATGGGAGTCGACCTCCATTCTCCAACAGTCCCCACATCTCAAGCCTTGCAGGCAAGGTTGTTCTTTAAGGGGGGGCATGTTAGGGTTCTAACCTACTTAACCCCTCAAGTAGATAGAATAATGTGTTTTCAATTTAATAAAGGCCATCATTAGTAAATAAGGCCTATGTAATAATGTGTTTTCAATGTAATATGACTTACTAGAAGGTTCCCCCTCTAGAAATTTCTTCATCTGGAATGTTCTCTAGAAGATAGAAATAGTATAAATAGGGGTAGAAAGCGTGGAAAAGATTGTCTTGGAAATCATTTTTACTGGGGCTTTTCTCTATTGGAGGTTGTCTCCTCGAAGAGGTGAGTGAAATTTTCTCTCAAGATAATAAAGGTATCATCATTTGGATCTATATTGTCATTATGCTTACTATTTCGACTCTTTATGTTAACTAATTTTGGTAATAATTCTCATATTTCTCTCCATATTTCTTTCTGGTATCTTACATCTATTAGCTTTCCTTTTGTTGATATTATGGTAGTTACGGGAGGTATTTACCTCCACATGTAAACCTGACGAGAATAGAATATTCTGGTAAGCAAGAAGAAACCCTAATTAGTTGGCTAATAACCATAGAAGACAAGTCGACTCAAGAGGATAACTTGTATTAGGTTATTAGCCTCCAAGAGAAGAAGTCGGCTAAAGGAAATATTATATACTAAGTAATTAAGAACCCAGAATGAGAAGTCAAACCAGGTAGTTTTCCATATTTAGTATAAATACAGGAGGCCAGTCTTCATTCTGGCAGGCATTCTCAGAACTGCAGAAGCAACACTTGTGCATACTGCAGTTGGCCAGTTTGTGCACAAGTTTGGAGAAGAGATGTTGTAGCTAGAAGATTTCGGTTTTGGCTTGGACTCTCTCCCGGTTATGGTTTGGACTCTTTGATCAACTCTTGTTACTCTTGCTTGGTGTGCTATCCTTGGAGAAAGGTGCACCACCTTTGTTTGGCTATCTAGTCTAGGGTTTGCTTCTAGAATGATTCTTTGTCAAGGTTAAGGTGCTTGGGGGTGGCTTCGGCCTATGGTTGGGTGACAATATTTCTATATTGTTTATGGTTAAATAATCACATCCATTATATTCTAATAGTTTATGGGCCCACACTATCTTTGGATAGTCTAACTGTTGGAAGATAGATTGGGAGGATCTGCTCAGTTGTAGCTGCAGTTGCATCCAGTTTCTGCTACAACAACAAAACCCTAACCCTCTCATTAAGGCACCTTAAGTGAAGAGATTGACCTAATTCCTGGATAGACTAGTGCACCTTAGCCTAGCGCATCTCCTGTTACTCTCAGCAAGCTAAGACGTCAAGTTTGAGTTTTTGGTCAAATTTAGGGTTGACCAAGTCAAAGAAGCCATGACTTACTCTATGAAGTCAGAAAACAAGTTAGAATGCACTTCTAACTTCAGAGCATGGAAGACAAGGATTGAACTCATCCTTGCCAAGAATAAAGTGTTGGATATCATGAAAGGAAAGATCGTGGAACCAGAGTTTGAAGAATAAAAAGAGAAGGAACCGTAGAACGTTGCAGTTATGGAGAAGTTCAAAGATAGTGACATCAATGCCATGAGTATCATAGTGGAGTCTATAAAATACCACTTGATACCCTACATCTCCCATCTTGACTCATCTAGGAAGATGTATGATGCCCTAACAAACCTCTTCTCAGTCAGAAACATTGGACAAGTAATGAGTCTGAAGAACGAGCTCTGTGACATGAAGATGAATGATGATGACAACATAACATCATACTTTGTGAGGATCTCTCAGTTAAGAGATCAACTAAAAGCTATTGAAGAGATCATCTTAGAGAAGGAACTGGTAAATATAGTACTCAACGGTCTTCCCAAGACATGGGATGCATTTGTCCCAAGCATGAACACAAGGAAGGAGTATCCTACATTCGAAGAACTTTGGACTTGTTGTGCACAATAAGAATCAAGGATTAGTGCAAAAGAGAAACCTCAAAAGAAATATGATGATCAAGCCTTCACAACAAGATTCAAGAATTTTAGGAACAAAAGGAAGTTTTGTTCAAGGAAGAAGCCAAATCAAGAGAAAGATATGTCATAAATACAATGCTTCAACTGTTGAAAGTATGGTCACTACAAGAATAATTGTTCTAAGCTGAAGAAAAGGAAGGAGACACACAAAGCATCGGTTTCTAAAGAAAAGGAACCTTCAAAGAAGATTAAGAAGGAAGAAACAAACTTCTTCTTCTAAGACAAGGTAAACAACACTCTTCATAGTTCTTGTACATACCATGTTTTCTATACATATCTTGCATATCTATTTCTTAGAAGATAGTATGTTCAAAGAGAAACTATACTTATGGAAGAACAAAAAGATAAGGACTACTATCACTATGACTATAATACAATCTGCAAGATAAGCCAAAATCATAAAGAAACCTAGAGGAAGTAAAGAAAGAAAGAAGTCAGCAATCAAGAGGAAATTGGAAAAATATTTGTGACACTTTGGAGAAGGCAATAATGATGCAGATGGAAGCATGGAATCTCCTATATGGAGGGAGCCAATTATATATTACCAAAAATAAAAGCATCCATTCATACATGAAGCAAGGAGTAGGAGGGAGCTAATCCTATGATCCATTGAAGATGATGAAGTATATATCCATGGTAGCAACCATGAAAAGCAGTACATGTTCAGTTTGACTTTAGAAGAACTCTTCTCCAGAAAAAGAAGCCTTAAAAGTATCCCTGGTTGCCCATCCACATCCATGATTCTATGATGAAAGGAAGAAGGCGAAATCTTCAGGGCATGGAATCTATAGAAAACTCCATGAACTCAAAAGCGAAAGAAAAACATGAGGAAGAACATGAAGATTCCAAGATAGAAAGAAAAGATAGAACAACCAGTCATTGTATCAATAATCACAAGACTATCAGCCTGATATGAATTCACTAAAATAAATAAAGTAGAGGAACTACAAGTTGTGATGAAGAAAAGTGTATGGAAGACTTATGACTGAAAGCATTGCAAGATCCATAACTACAATTTCTCCCAAATGGAGGGAGAAGACTATGGTGATTGTTTGTTCCAAGTAAACTAGACATACATCTACATGAGCCATTATATCATCTGCAATATCCATGGGTTGGAGTTTACATCAGATGAATACAAAGACTATTCTCCAGAATAATTGAACAAAGAGCGTATGAAGAGCAACCTCAAGGATTTGAGGTATACCAGAAAGAGACCATTGTATGCAGATGAAAGAAGACAACTTGGTAGAGAACCTCCAATGCACATCAAAAGCGTGGTGAAAACTTTCTATATTATATCAGAATGGTTACTCAGAACTCCAAAATGATGGATTTCCAATCCATGACAAAGATCTCATGATGACAGAAGAAGTGCCACATGGATATGTTCCAGTTTGAGCCTTTTCACGATGTTATGAGCTAGCAGGAAACAAAAGAGATGAATTCAACTATGATATACTGTAATGATCAAAGTGATATGAAGCCTTCAGAGAAAACAAGTGTTCCAGAAAGACCGAAGTACATTGAGATCAAGCATTACATTCTCCGCGATGAAGTCCAAAAAATAGAAGTGGTTCTCCAATATATATATCTCCACAGATGAGCAGATAAGAAGACATTTTTGTAAAGCCTTTGTCCAAGATGAAAGAGTTTGCGTACTCAAGATGGAGTTCGTGGAGACGACTTCCTTATTGAAAAAGGAAGATATAACTCCCAGGTTGGGAGGGAGCACTGATGTGTTATTGACTTATGGAAAGTCATTTTTCAGTTTGAAAAATGGTCCAGGATGAGCAGTTCCTTTCCAGTTCAAAAAGTGGTTTGAGATTTTTGACAGACGGGCTTTTCCAGTTCGGAAAATGGTACAGATCGAATGGTCATTTTTGTAATGAAAATGGTTTGATGGATTGTTGATCTACCATAGACAACGATTCCCCTTGTGGTTAACATAGGGAATGGTCTAAGATGGTCTCTCTTCTTGAATACCACTCTTAGTAGTGGTCAAGAAGACTGGTCCACCTCGCCGGACAGTCATTCTTTTGAAGCTCACAGTTGTGAGTAGTTTTGAAGAATGGTCTATTTTGGAGGTTGGTGTAGGACAACCATTTCCTTAAGAAATGGTCTAGACTGTCATTCCTTAGGGCAGATTCATTCTCTCCAGGTTGCACTTTGTTTAGTGTTGAAGGAATGGCCCAGATAGGCGAATGGTCCAAGTTCAGCAATCAGGGACAGGTATTCCCTAGTGCAGATTCATTCTCTCCAGGTTGCACTTTGTTTAGTGCCGGAGGAATGGCCCAGGTAGGTGAATGGTCCAAGCTCAGAAATCGGGAGAATTATTCTTCCTTGCTTGAGAAGAATAGTCCATATAGATCATCATTGATGTTCTACTTTCTGAGGGAAGATGCTCTTCCAGACCTCACAGATGTGAGTAGAAGAATGGCCCATATGATTTAGTTTATATCATAACAATGTTTTTGTGCAGGTTGATAACATATGATTATTATGGAGACAGTATGTCTCCAGACAGTAGATACATACTATTGTGGTGGATGTGTTCCACTGATTATGAATATACGTCATTGATCAAGTATATGTGTGCTACTTGGTGTGGCAGTGTACCACTGGATTGTAGTTGTGTACTACTATGGATAGACACAGTTGTTTTCTATTGAATGAATTGTTCCGATTTGCCTTGAATACTATTAGTAATGTTGGAAATCATTATCAGCTAGACGGATGATCAATGGACAGATATTTCCCAGACATAAAATGGTACAGGACATTTATTCTTCTAAGACATATGACCAGATTAGAAGGTCTCTTGTGTCACTTTGTGGAGTGAGTGACTTATCCAACATCATGTCTAATTACTCAGATGGAGTATGGTTTCGAGAGATGATCCAACTAATGACACTGATAGTGATGATGGTGCTCATGATCTATTCATGAGATAATCTATATGACCATGTTGATGCTACCGGGTGAATGGTATGTTTGTTCTCAAGACCATTACCTTCAATACCTACCTAGCTAGGAGGGAGTGTTGATACTATGGTAGCTGC
>ML796928.1:158336-172443 GCA_009831015.1 Picea engelmannii | reverse complement strand
ATTGGAAGGTTATAAAAGATAAAGTACTTTTTAATTAAAGATTGAAGATATTAAAAAAAAGAAAAAGGGTATGTTATACAAAGAAAAAGTAAACAAGGTTAAATAATAATAATAATAAAAAATAAAAAAAAGTTTGGGTGATATAAAAAAATAATTATTTTTCAAGTCCAATTCAAGTTAAAAAAAGAAGTACAATTCAAAATGGAAGGAGGAAGATTCCCTCATACTTATAAAAAATATGCGGATCCCTTATTAAAAGTTAATGAGATTATTCAAGGAAAGAATATCAACATCGTTATTTGCCCAACCATTAAGAAAAATCACATTAATGTTGACTTGACAAACCAATTAATGGTTTTAGAACCATATATAATTGAAAATGACATGTGTCTTTCCGATGTGAAATACAAAATTAAGAACCTACAACTATCTATTGACAATTACAAATTTATAGCTCAATTCAATGTCGTATCAATCTATCATGAAAATGTTGATATAATTCTAGGGTCAACTTGGGTAGATACATTAGGTACTTTTATTTTCAACACAAGGATACAGTTTTTAACATTTTGTTATAAGAAGGAAAAATTCATGTTACATGATGAAGTTAATTTCAGAAGCTCCATCATCAGAAGACCTGAAGGACATATCAGAAGTGATCCTTCCAGATAACTAGAAGTCAATACAAAAGTTTCAAGATCGACAAGAAGAAGGTGACAAAATCATCATTGAAAAAGATGAAGAGATTTCTCACCTAATAAATCATACTAAGAAACTACTTGCAAAAATCATGAAGTCCAAGGAGAAGAAGCGGTGTTTTCAAAAGTTCAAACAAGAAAATCAAGGTCTCAAAGAAAAAATAACCGAAAAAGAGGAAGAAAGCTCCTGCATAAGGAACCTTAATTAGAATTTACTAGAACAAATTAAAATCTTAAAGGATGAAAGAAAAAAGAATCTAGAATCAAAAAATAAAGATGACAAGTCAGAAGATAAAGAAGAAATTTTACGATTAAAACGACATAATCAAGATTTACTAACGCAAATCAAAAGGATTAAGCATGATAAGAAGTCTTTACAAGAAGAGCTAGATCACAAAACATCAATAATCGATAAAGAGACAATGACTAAACCTATGGAACTAAAGAAGTCGTTAGATGTAAAAGTCTCAATTCTGGATAAAGGAATTAATATAGAACCAATCAACCTTACAACTCAAAAGGACGTGAATCCAATTGATGTAAAGAGGTCTTCAAATGTCGAAGAAGAAACAATCCAGGGCCATGAAGAAAATTCAATTCCAAAAGTTAATCAACAAAAAGCTACAAGTATACGAAGTAAGGATCGAGTTACAAAGATGCCTTATCGACATTCTAATCACAAAAATCGATACTTTAGTCAATCCTTGTATCAACATAAACAAATGACTAGTATGTTGAAGAATATTACTTCCACTACAAGTGATGCTCAAAATAGAAGTTATCATGGGAGTCGAAATACATCAAATTCTTTCCAAGAACCCTATAAACTCCCCATGCAGAAGATCGAATTAGGATGGGTAGACTCCTTTACAATGCGACAGTTCTACTCAGCACTTAGAAGATCCTATCGTCTCCGGTCCTCAACGATTACTAACTCAATAATGAATAAGCATGAGACAATAATTACAAGCTAGAGCAAGAGATAAGTCTTCCATAAAGTATGCTTTGAGGACAAATCATTTTTAAGGGGAAGGCAATGTTATGAACATAAATATACAAAAATAGATATTCATAACATAATAATTAATTAATAAATAGTAACTATTAATAATGAAAGGACATGTCTCAAAGGACATGTCTATTGGTAAAGGGCACCCCTGCGTGGGTATATAAACGAGCCCTAATTCTCAATTGTAATCATCATATCTCATCTTATCTTATCTATTCATATATTATTTACAGTCCTACATGGATTACTTTGTTATATTCCAAGTATTTTGGATTATTCTTGTGTCAGCGAACTTTGTTCGTCTCAATGTGTCATAAACTGGTTAGTACAAATTGGTATTATGTAGCATCTGTTTTTTGGTGCTACATGGAAGAAAACATGGATACATGATAGCTGAGGCACAACCCCAAGAGTGTGGAATGATCAGGTTGACAAGACAAGGGAATGTAGCAATGAAGAAGAAGCGTTGTGGTAGTTGTGATTTCAATTATGAAAAACTTGAGGAATGATGCGTTGTGTATGTACTTTGATGGCAAGGGGTGGAATCTCTCTGCATCAAGTGGTATTAGAGCATGGTTCAACTTTGGTATGTAAGAAACTACAAAGGTATCAAGTTATCTTCAACTATGGATGAAATAATTGCAAGGATGTGAGAGTTGGTACACTCCTGATGATTGGGTTTCTGATAGTGTTCCTATATAACCATGGTATCAAGAAGACATGGGAGAATGATAGTTCAACTTGTGTTTTTTGAGAGAAGAATGGTGGGAGGCAGTGCCAAATAAATGACATGTGAATGGTATTCTGGCTGAGGGCTATGACATAAATCTTGAGAAATTCTTCGTAAAGATGAGTAGGTCAAGAAGGTAAAAAAACAAAGAGTTAGAATGGAGATAAATGGAGTGGTAGCGATTGTCAAAGTTAATTTTTTGAACGAGAAAGGAATTAAGTTGCGGGAAGAAGAAGAAATCCAAGAATATAAAGCTACATGAAGAAAGTCTAGAAGGTTGTTTCTGAGAAGGAAGATAATCTCTGAGATAAATGGCTACTAGAGATATGTGGTGGTTGTGGTGGAATTTATCCATGACTATTCTTGAGATGAAAGAGGCATCATGGGTCATGAGAGGATTCATGAGATGGAATTTGTGGTGGTGGTTATCCATGATTGTTATCTTGGATGAAAGTATGGTCACTAGAAATGAGCAAGTGCGGTTGCGAGAGGAATGTAGTCGAGAGGTTTCCTGGATTGGGAATTGGGCTCATATGTTCTAAGGAACATGTTGGTAACAGTGAGAACAATGTTGTTGGATGGTGACTAGAGGTTTTGAGTGGACCTGAATTTAATAGAAATGAAGAAGAACAGAGATGGAAAAAACAATTATAGCAGTGGAAAATAGAGGTACATGTGGTTGTGTCGGATGTAACAAAGAAAAGGAGTGAGTGAAGATGGAATTATTATTTTCCCTTGATATGATATTTTCTTGTTTATAAGAAGAAGGAAAATTTGTGGCTGCATATGGGAGCAAATGTCCTTGGTTGAAAAGAAGATGCAATAAAATGATTATGTGAAAGAAAAGGAATTTACAAAGATTGCAGGGAATTGCAGGATCATAGAGGTTGCAGATGATGAAGATGTCTAAGAGATTTCCCAAGTAGAAGATGATTCCATGAAGATGAGTAACCTAGGAGGAAGCATGAAGGAAGATACTAAGTTGAAGATGGATGAAATTACAGTTCTAAAGATGAAGAAGTTGATGAAGATGTTGCTAACAGAGAAAGGAGAAGATTTCAGATCTCTTGATGAAGAAGACATGTTGTAGAGGAATGATGGCAGGGTTGAAGGTTGCTGAGGACCAAATGTGAAGCTGATGCATGAAGAGGAACATTCTTGAAGCTATGTCTCTGGTAATTTTTCAAGAATGTGTACTCACTAAAAGAATCATCGATTGAGGCAGTCTACATGTGGTTGTGGATTGAGTCAAGGGAGGTATAACATGGGAGCATGCGGCTTCATATTTTGTGGCTTTGAACATAAGTGGTTGGTTGCACCGAAGAAACTTTGTACATTGCATGAGAAAGGGAAGTGGGATGCCTTGGATGGGATGTGACTCAGATCCAGTTGTGCAGGTGATGCATGGCTGAAAAGCACTTGACTAGTGCTTATGGCAATGAAGGAAGAGAGATAGAGAGGGTAGCAATACCGGAAGGTGAGCTGCTATAGAAAACTAAGTTGCAGCAAGAATAAGACGAAAAATTCTCGATATCCATGATGAAAGTATCATTGTGGTGTTGTGGATGCATGTGCAATAAGGGACAACATTGAGTTGAAAGAAAGAATGTGCAACAGAGGAATATGTCTTGCAGATTGAGGAGTATAGTATTGATGAGGACTATAGAGTTGGGAGTGCAACAGTGATAAAAGTTGCATTTGACAGTTGTAGATGTAAATTATTTACCTCCTAAGAATGAGGGAATGCTTTCATAAAACCTGGGGAGTTTGATGCAGGAGCATCTCGGTCATCCTGGAGACGACACAAAAAAGAGAACTATGGAGTTCTTACATCAATGATTAAGTGTTGCAGATAATAAATTCATAATGAGACAAACAATGAGAAATAATAACAGTAATGCAGATCAAATGAATGTTGTATATGGTGGCAGTGCAACAGATGGGGCGCTGTTACAGGATGGAAACATTTCTATAGAATGAGTAGAATATAAGTGCGTCGAGGGAAATACAAACCGCTACAAAAGAAAAGGGTGTGTTGTTGAAGAGTGTGTTGCTGGTAGAAGCTGTAAGGTCACGTGCAGGTGAAGAGTCGATAAGAAAAGGAATAATAGAAAGCTAGAAGGTGAAAGGGCGTAAGGATTCCACTAGAGAAACTAAAGAGAACAATTTTTGAAGGAATAAAGAATAGTTTCGAAGAACTTGCACAAGCTGGTAGAGTGGCCAGAGGATAGTTCACGTGAGATAGTGAGAGAGAGGTGGTTGAGACTGCAATGGCCTTTGCTCTGGAAAAAAAATGGAGATTGTAAGCTCGTATCCGACCATGGAGCCATTGTATTGTAATTTGTATGAATGAATAAAATAATTGATGTTTACAAATTTAACCTTTCCATGCGTGTGTGTAAATGGAATCTTGTATGATGTTATTTATTATGTTATTGGCATGTTTCTATGTAACATAAATTCCATTGCTTGAATGAGCAAATTCCAGTAAATAATAGTTCCATATGATATTGTTGTGCAAGTGGCACGGATATGTACAAGACCATGCTTGATTTTCAATCCTCTACAGGTGTATGTGGGTATGAGAGAGATCGTACAATGGACTAATGGTTCTCTATAGATGGGGTGATTGTACAACTTGATACACTATGAGAGGCAAATGCATTTTCATGATTGTAGAAATTTTATCGTTGCGACATTTTAATTGTTGTTGATTGATATTAGCAAGGTTGAGCACTTTGGGTCTAGGAGAGTTGAGAGTTACTATATGAGTACAAAAGTATGTTTGTATTCCATAGATTTTATAGGTTTTCATATGACAATGTTCCTTGGTTTATAAATTAACCCTTGATTTAGGATTGTGTGGCGCAATCGAAGGGGATGCTACACTGAAGGTAGCACAAATGGTTGTGAATCGAGGATGTTATGGAATGTATGATACCGATGTGAGTCTCGGGTTGCAACAAAAGTGTGTAGTAGCAAAAGATGTGTTGCAGCATAAGCGTGTTGTAGAAACAAATGTTAAATTTAGAGCTATTATTAGGTTTCTTTTCAATTTACTAGATAACAATAACATAGGTAGGATCACTGAGAGAAATAAAATCACAAGATACAAAACATTTATCCTGGGAAACCCTCATGGGGAAGAAAAACTAGCAAAAACTTCCTTAATATAGATAGCCAATACAATGCCACGACAATAAACCAAAATAATAAAGAATATCCAACACTGAGCAATGCGCCTCTCTCTTACTTCTTCTCCCAACTGCAACTACCAAACTTGCACACTTGATAAGTGAATGAGTGAGTGAGATAATGAGGCACTAGCCTCCTTTATTTATACTAGCTGGAAGGCACTCAAAAGGTGTCTCTTCACTGGGCAGGGCCGACTTCTCTTCTTAGTGGTTAAAACCATTTTAATTAGGCTTGGGGGCTGACTTCTTAATTTGCATAATATAAGTAGGGTTTGACTAGTCCATAAAAGGGGATTTGGTCAAGTACAAAGCCCGACATGATCAATCTACAAAAGGGGATTGATCAGATAAATAATAACTCAATAATAAATAGAATACTCTTTGCAGTTACAATATTTCAACACTCCCCCATAACAAGAAGGGTATTCTACAACATCATCAAGAGAGAGAGACTGAAACAACATCAACAACATCTGGAACACTGACTGGCATATGTATAAATCATCATTTTTTTTTTTCATTATCAATATCATCATCCACAACAAGGAGATGGAATGGCATCATCATCTGCATCAACATGGATTAGTATAACACTACTACATCATCATCATCAATAACAACACGAGGCTGATACAACATCAACAAAAAAAACATCACAACATGAAGTCTGGAGCATCATCAACATTGGCACTTAAGCTGGAAATCTTAAGCACGAAGCTGACATCTCATCAACATCAACACGAAGCTGGAAATCTTCAGCACAAGGCTGGCATCTCAACGACATCAACACGAAGATGGAAATCTTCAGCACAAGGCTGACATCTCAACAACATCAACACGAAGCTAGAAATCTTTAGCACAAGGCTGGCATCTCAAAAGCATCAGCACGAAGCTGGAAATCTTCAGCATAGGGCTGGTATCTCAACAACATCAACACAAAGCTGGAAATATTTAGCACACGGCTGGCATCTGAACACTACTCCCCCTTTTGAGGGAGGTCCTTTCAGACTACACCAATATTGTCTTGAAAGTGATCAAACTTTACACGAGACAGAGGCTTGGTCAACACATATGCAACATGTTCATCCATGCCAACATAATGGCGCTTTATGGCTCCTCTCTACACCATATAACGAATTTAATGATATCGAATTTCTATGTGTTTTGACTTGTCATGGAACAAAGGGTTCTTTGCCATTTTTATGCAACTCTGTTTATCACATAGAATCAAGGTTGCTTCCATCTTCAGATCAAATAGACTTGTCAACAAGTTCCAAAGCCATATGACTTCACAACTCGCGGAACATGCAACAATGTATTTCGCTTCTGCCGTGCTGAGAGCAATAATTGATTACTTCCTACATTGCCATGATATCATGGCTAACCCCAAACTGAAACAACATCATGAGGTGCTCTTTCTGTCAGAGACACTTCTAGCCCAATCTGAATCAGTATATCTACTCAGTCTGAAGTCACGATCTCCATTATAACTGAGACCAAAATCCAACATACCCTTAAAGTATCTCATCACATGTTTTGCAACAACAAGGTGAACATGTCTGGGTTCTACCAAAAATTGACTCAAGGTGTTCACAAAAAAACATATATCTGGGCTGGTGTTCATCAGATACATCAATGATTCAATGATCTGTTTGTACAACGTAGCATCAACCAACTTTGACGAAGTATCAACCAACTCTGACGAAGTATCAACAAGGAGCTTCAACTTTGTTTCCATGGGTGTATTCATGGATTTACACTTCAACATATTGAACCTCTTCAGTATTTAAACTGCATACTTCCCTTGGTTAAGGAAGATCTTCTCTGGGCTTTGCCAGACCTCAAGTCCTAATAAATAGTGCATTAGGCCTAGGTATTTCATCTCAAATTGTGTAGAGAGATTCTTCTTACAATCAATGATGATATTTTCTTTTCGAGTTAGAAATAAGTCATCCACATACAACAACAATATACCATGCTCATCATTCATAACCTTGAAGTATAAGTTATAATAAACTTTACTCTTAGTAAAGCCCAAGCTCATCAGAAAACTGTCAATTCTTCCATACCAAGCTCTAGGAGCTTGTTTCAATCCGTACAGATCCTTCTTCAATTTGCAGACATGCGTTTTTCTATCTTCAACCTCAAACCCTTGAGGTTGTTCTATATACACTTCCTCTTCAATGACACCACTAGAGAAAGTTGTTTTTATGTCCATCTGGTGTAATTTCCATTTCATCTTAGCTGCAAGGGATATGGTGGTTCTGATTGAAGTGTATCTGGCTACATGAGAAAACGTCTCTTCATAATCAATGCCTTTCTTTTGAGAAAATCCACGAGCTACAAATCTTTCTTTATATTTCTCAATACTTCCATCAACAACATGTTTTATCTTATATAGCCATTTGGAAGATACCACATCCTTGCTCTTCGGTCTGGGAACTATTTCCCATACATCATTCTTTATAATGGATTGGTATTCTTTTGTCATGGCATCTACCCATTCTTTCTTATGAATGGATTCTTCAAAGCAAGTAGGCTCCTTCTCTAAGAGATCACACATCAAATCCATGTAACTGGAGAATGGATTGGGTTTCTTGACTTGTCTCATGGTTCCTTCGGGGGCACCATATTTCTCTCAATATTGAATATGGTCCCTTGCCCAGGCTGGATTTCTCTTGTGAGAGATCGTCGCCTGGGGAGGTTCTTGAGATTCTATTATTTCATGATCTTCTAGAATCTCCTCATTAGGGGAATTTATGACTTCCCTTACTGGTTAAGCAACTCAGGGAGCTACAGGTTCTTCTTCATATACTTCTTTAGGCTGACATCTTCTTGATTTCTTGAGTGTTGCATCTTCATCAAAGGTTACATCTCTGCTGATATCAATGTGATGGTAACCTAGTATATAAATTCTGAAGGCCTTTGAGATCTCACAGTATCCAAAAAATCTTACCTTCTTTCCTGAAGGGTCCATCTTGGTTCTCTTCTCTTTTGGAATGTGTACAAATATTGGACAACCAAATATCTTGAGATGGCTTACTTCCGGCTTCTTTTCGGAGAACATATCTTCACGGGTTTTGAACTCAAGAGCACTATGGGATAATCTATTTTGTACATATACTGATGTTCTTGCTGCTTCTTCCCATAAGTTCATTGGAAGATCTTGATCGTGTATCATAGTCTTCACTGCTTCCATTATAGTTTTGTTATTTCTTTCTGCTACACCATTTTTTTGAGGATTGTAGGGAGTGGTGAGCTCCCTCTTGATCTCGGCATATTTACAAAAGTTTACAAACTCTTTTGAGGTGTATTCTCCTCCATTATCTAACTTGAGTGTCTTGATCTTTCTATTAGAGAGATTCTCTATCAGGGCTTTGAATTCCTTGAATTTTCCAAACACTTCATATTTTGACTTTAAGAAGTGTACCCAAGTCTTGCGAGAATAGTAATCAATAAATGATACATAGTATACATACCCACTAATGGAGGTTGATGGCATTGGGCCACATACATATGAGTGGATGAGCTCTAACACTCCTTCTGCTTTACGGTCGCTCTTTAGAAAAGGGTTCTTGATGTTCTTTCCTTGTGCACATCCATTGCACACACCTTCATGGTCAACCTTGAATTTTGGTAGACCCGTGACTTCCTTGATCACATATGGTAATGCATTGTAGTTGATGTGATCTAGTCTTCTATGCCAAAGTTCACATGGAATGTCAATGGAATGAGTCAAGGCTACAACTGGGTGACCTTTTAGCTTATACAAGACACCTTCTTCTGTTCCAATAACAATGGAATCTTCTATGGTTTTTCCTTTAGGCCGCATAAGAACTTCTCCATCTATGAAAGCAAATTTAAAGCCTTTCTTGTCTAAAGCTGAGATAGAAAGTAAGTTATTTTTCAAACCTGGTAAATATAGTACATCCTTCATCTTCATTGGGGTTCCTGAATCAAGTTTGTAATTATATTCTCCCACACCTTTGATAGGGTATTGATAATCATCTCCAAGTGTAACTTTCTAGGGAAAGTTATTTTTTGTAAGGATAGAGAGAATGTCTCTTTGACATGTCATGTGCTTGGAAGCACCACTATCTATGAGCCAAGTATCCTCACCAGGTGACATTGATCCTAAGAGGGAAGAGATTAATACATAGTATTCAATCTGTTCTTTATTCATCTTTGAGGGTGGCTCTTCATCTTCAATTGTATGGGCATGGTGCCTTTTGTTTCTCTTCTTGTATTCTTCTCTCTTAGCTGGACAATATTTAGCAATATGTCCCATTTTATCACAATGATAACATTGATAAGAGAAGAAATCTCTTTCTCTTCTTTGACCTTTCTGAAACTTCTGGAATTTTCTTGGAGGGTGAGATTCTTTATGAGATTTGTTGAATCTCTTTGGGGATTGAGATTCATTATGTTGATGAGTCTCCTTCTGGAAGTGAGACCTCTTCCTTCCTCCTTTGGTATGAGCAACTAGGGATTGATATTTATATCTTGATAATACTGCTTCTTGGTTAGCTACTCTTGCTTCTTCTTGAACACATTCTTCCCAAAGACTGTCAAAGTGTAGTTTCTCCTTTCTGGAACAAATGGTTTGGATGAACACATCCCAAGGTCTTGTGACCATTAAGAGCTGTCATTATGAGTTCATATTCATCTAGAGTATCTCTAATTGCTTCTAGTTGTTCCTTGAATTGTGATATTCTAGAGAAATATTCATGAATTGTTTCTCCTTTATGCATCCTTGTACTTTTGAGTTTAGTTCTTAGATTCATTTTCCGGTTGATGTTCTTTCCTTCATACATTCTGGTTAGGGCATCAAATTTTTGTTTTTGGAGTTTTCTTTGAGGCCACTTGAGGGATCAAGTGATCTTTAATAGAGTCTGCAATGATTCTTTTGTCCCTAACCATGTCCTTATGGTGTTTTCCTTTAGCTGTAACATCAGTAGGTTCTGGTACATATTCTTTAATGAATCTTTCTAGGTCATTCTATTCAAGAATGAGTGCAATTATATACTTCCAGGCTCAAAAGTTATCCACTCCTTCTAGCTTGTCAACAAGTTTAGTGCTTGCATACATCTTGACCTGGAGCTGGTAAAATGACCAAAAATTGAAAATGCTCAGAATTTAAATATAAACTTACCAGGAGGTGCGCTTGGCTAAGGCGAGTAGCCTGGTGTAGTCGGATTTCGGAAAATCCATTTTTTTCCCCTTCAAACTGGGCCTGGGGAATTTTGGACTGGTACTTTTGGTATTGGTTCTGGTTTCCTGGTTTTCGTGAAAACTAGGGTTTCAATTTTCGGGAGTTCCGTCCTATGAAAAAGTGCGCTGAGGCTGCCAAAGGGTTCACTAGGATAGGGCACACTTCCTTGATGACTTTTAGGCTGAAATTCCTCTTCAATAGAAAACCCTAATTTTCTTGTACGACAACATGGACGTTTTTGCTTATCCAGTGAAAGGTTCTCTCTTGAGTTTAGCTCTGATACCATGTTAAATTTAGAGCTATTATTAGGTTTATTTTCAATTTACTAGATAGCATTAACATATGTAGGGTCACTAAGAGAAACACAATCACAAGATACACAACATTTATCCCGGGAAACCCTCATGGGGGAGAAAACCCAACAAAAATTTCCTTAATATAGATAGCTAATACAATTCCAAGACAATAAACCAAAACACTAGAGAATATCCAACACTGAGCAATGCACCCCTCTCTTCCTTCTTCTCCCAATTGCAGCTACCAAACTTGCGCACTTGATAAGTGAATGAGTGAGTGAGATAATGAGGCACTAGCCTCCTTTATTTATACTAGCTGGAATGCACTGGAAAGGTGTCTCTTCACTGGGCAAGGATGACTTCTCTTCTTTGTGGTTAAAACCACTTTAATTAGGTCTGGGGGCCGACTTCTTAATTTGCATAATATAATTAGGGTTTGACCAATCCACAAAAGGGGATTTGGTCAAGTACAAAGCCCGACATGATCAATCTGCAAAAGGGGATTGATCAGATGAATAACAACTCAATAATAAATAGAATACTCTTTGTAGTTACAATATTTCAACAACAAACACATTGAAAATAATACGTGTTGCAACATAGGCATGTTGCAACAACAAATGCATTGAAAAGAAGGTGTGTTGCAACATAGGCATGTTGCAACAACATGCATGTTGAAAAAGATGTTTGTTGCAGTAGGAAGTTGTAATAGAAGGAGTGTTGTAGTAGGATGTGTGTTGCAGCATAAGCTATGCTTTGGAAAAAAGCGTGCAACAATAGATACATGTGACAGTAGAAGATGCGTGTGTTACAACAAAGACATGTTGCAACAAGGCCTGTTGCAACAAGAGGCGAGTTGCAACAAGTGAATGTGTCATAGATTGGTTAGTGAAACCTGGTATTCTTTAGCATATGTTTGTTGGTTCTATAGGGAAGCAAACATGGATACGTGATAGTTGAGGTACAACCCCAGTTGTGTGGCATGATCAGGTTGAAAAGGTAGGGAAATCTAACAATGAGGAATACATGTTATGGTAGTTTTGATTAAAGTTATGCATAACTTGAGGAATGCTTTGATGTGTCTGTACTCTAATGGCAGGGGGTGGATTCTCTCTTCATCACCATCTCTAATATTTACCTTCACTAAAATGTTAGCCACAATCCTTTTTCCACTTGAATTATATGAAGAGTCATTATCTAATGTAGTCTCAAAGTTATCCTGTATCATCCTTAAAAAGTTATCTGACCAACATTCAAAAGGAAGATTTGATATCTTGACCCATACTAACATTATGGACATGGGTTTGACTCGACGATCAAAACAAGAATTCCACCTCTTTAGATACGGTATTGAAAAACCTCAATAATATTATCTTCACAACATCCTTGTTGGCCTTCATGGCGAATCCTAGCTAGCCTCGTGACATCAGAGGGTACATGGGTAGATAAATCAACAAAGGCACCCATTGTACCTTCAATATGGAAACTAAGGTTTCCTTTTCCATTTGTCTACTATGAAAATGATCTATCACAGGTGGACCTTGATACTTCTCTCCAACTACATTCCATTTCTTCACGTAGCATTTGGATTTCTTTATTCAAGTCCTTGGGCTTTCTTCCTTATCCTATACTTCAAAAACTTCTCTCCACATAAATATTTGCAGTCCAAATTTCTACCAACAAAACTGAAACCCTCATACTTTGTGCTTGGATTCCCTTTGCCCTAAAACCCTATTCAAGATATATTATTTTTATCCGTCTCTAGACCATTATGAAAATATTCAAGTCTAGAATCCTTTGTATCCTCCTTTTGTTTAGTATTACACTATGCCTTAACTCCTTCACCATTGAAATCTCCCCCATAACACTTCGAATTGATAGCCTCCCCCCCCCAACCTATAGTTTTCAATCCTTAGGACCAAAGGTTCTCCCCCCAACTACCTTTGAATTTTTTGAGATGATAGTGGTCTTGGGGGACAAAGATCTCTACACCTTTGAAGGGGTAGTAAAAAAAATCTTTCAATTATTCTTCCTCGAACCCATCTCTCCCGAATCTTGTAAGTTTATGTTGCAATATGAAATAATTACCAACCTTTATGACTTACCTTAGTGAAATTCATAATAGTTTCCTAGTTAAGGGGACAATTTATTTTTTATGATTCAAAGTTATGATATCATAGATATGCCACCCCACACCCCACTACCACTACAATGATTAAGCATGCCATGACTTAATGCTTGTAGCGAGTTAATAGATGCAATGTTGTCTTTTGATGCAATTGTGCACTTCTAATTTATGATAGTGTGAGCTATTAACTTCTTTGATATTATGAATGTGTCATGACAACCACTACTTTTATAACAATTTTGGGAATCCTCCAAAGGTTTTTTTTAAGAGGTCGCATTTTTTGTTGTTTTTACCTTGTTTCAAAAAGTGGTGCTTCCAACGACAACCCTTTTTTTAGGGTAGTTTTTTAATTTTTTTTAGTTATAAAATTTCAACATTTTTTAATATGTTGTTTTTCAAAATTTTAATATTTTTTTAATACCTAAAATTTTGCCTTTTTTACTTTGAGAAAAGAATTAATAATATTATATATCATTTATTTTTTCAAAGTTACATTTTCTAACTAATTATATATTTTTAATTCATTTATGATGCTATGTTTTTTTTAATGGAAATAGTATTTTTTAAGACTTTTTTAACTTCATATATCCTGCTATATATATTTTAAGACTTTTTTCACTTCATGTATAATAAATATAGACAAAAACAAAAAAAAAACACTATTTTAAAATATTTAGCAAAAAAACATTTAAGTGCTAATTATAATGAATATCATATACATTTGAGAAGTTTTTTGTTTTAAAATACTTATCAAATAAAACTTTTTAAGGTCAAATTTAGAAAAAAATACACATTATAATTAAAATTGATTTTTTTTTTTAAATAATTAAAATTGAAAAA
>ML796928.1:142308-158194 GCA_009831015.1 Picea engelmannii | reverse complement strand
TTTTTTTTTTTTTTTATAAAATGTCTTCCCTTAAAACTATTATTCCGACATATTTTGGCAAATGATAAATAAGTAACTTTTTTTTATATAATTATCCATAACTAACCATGGCATATTATATTCTTATAAATTAATTTTATTCCAAATAAAATAGAGTTATGATTATGAAGGAGCACTAATACCATTCTACTAATTGATCAACTACATTCGCAAGTTAATATAATTTTTTTCCGACTTGTATTTTATATTTTCATGTGTCATCCCATTACGTAGCTTCTAGCTTAGTTTTGACCCATAAATTGTTGCTCGTTCTAGTCAAAATCCACGTACCATAAACACTTGGTGCTCTTCCTCAAGCATTGAAAGTGAGAAAGCTTTAACATGTTCAATGTTTAAATGTTAAATATAAAACCAAACGAAATCTTGTTGTTAAACTAAATGTTAACGTGAAAGTATACAGAATATTTTTATTAAACCAGCGCTTGTGAATTTGACTTTAACGTGCCATGTAAGTCTATATCAAATTCTAAATATAATTTAGAAATCAACAACAAACAATTAATTGATGTTAAATATAAATCACGTGAATCAATACAATAACTAATTATCACATAAGGTTGATTAAGACTTGAAGTCATTATAACAATACACTCATTATAAGCTCAATATGTTATTTGTGGGAATTGAATTTGAGTGGGGAAGATAACAATTATTCCTCCCAACCACCCAAGATAAACCCAACTAATTTTTTTTGATAAAACTTGTATTGTATTTATTTTAAGATGTTTTCCAAAAAAAATCTAAACTAAAATAGAATTTGTTTTTTTAATGATTTTTGTTTTGTGTTTTTAAGAAAAAAACTTTAATAGTTATTCAAATAGTTTTAATGATATTAAAATTTCCACCTTTAAAAAGTTTTTTGGAATGATAGAGTGACTTTAAATGAGTGTTAGTTTTAAGGTTGATTTTAAAGTTTTGTTTGTAATAATATCAAATTTTCAAGTCATGGTTTCAAAAATGTTGTAATTTAAATGTTTAAAGTTGTAACTTTAACGTCCCATAAAAAAAAGTAAAAAAAAAAGTGTTACTGGTAGCACCACTTTTCAATTCGAGGGTTGATTTAATGGAGTTTTTTTAGCAACATTATGGATTTTTAAGGCCATAGTTGCAATAGGTTGTAATTTTAACTTTAAAAAAATGGTGCTACCAAGACCACCATCTTTCAATTTGGAGGTTGATTTTAAGGTTTGGACACAAAAATATGGATTTTTAAGGTTAGAGTTATTGTCCTGAGGTCATACTTCTTGTCAAGTTGGTAACCATATTTGAGTGTCTAGAATTATGAAATACAATCTTAAACTAATGATGACTATGTGAAAAAACAACATAATATGTTTTGGGAAATTGATTAAAAAAACAATTTTGTTTATTTTTTTTAGTCATTTTTTTCTTGTATTTTCAAACACTCTAGTCCAACTTATGCAGAGTGCAACCTACACATGTTGAAGTGCATGAATGATGGAGTTTTTTTATGTTTTTTTTTTGTTTCCCGTGTTGTTATGAATGGTTGGTTGTTAGTGTTGTTCTTCTATTCTTATGGTAATTGTCTATGATACATCAAATTTGTGTATGATACCCCTTGTTTGTGGGACAATGGACCTGTTTGTTGGACAATGGACCCCCTTCGTGCAATGATTTGATTGCTAAAGTCTATGGAGGTGTACATGCCCTACCGCCTTTGGATTTGAACCTGTGATATCCTAGGAGGAAACACATGTTCTTAACCATTAGACCCACTCAAGTTATATATTTAATGACCAATGATCTAGAGACAAGTTAATATTTTTTTCACTGAAACTAAAAAACATTATATTGAGTAAAACTGCGAAATTGCTTGCAACAAAAGTACAAAAGAAGGAGCTATGCAAAATGGAGGCCCTTAAGGAGCTTTCCTAAGCTATTGTGCTTGCCTTTAATTAAAAGTTATGAAAAGGAACATTCAACATTATTTCTAACAATGTAGATCCGGATAAATACCCACAAACTAAGAGAATAGAGGCACTGCATCCAACTTAGACCAGAGATGGAGGGTCCTTCATAGTGGGAACTTCAAATGTTGGCCCTCGAACAGGGGAATTCAGGTATGGAAGAACAAGATGAGCAATTGGAGAAGAGGTCACATCTGAACGAACTGTGATAGATAGAGAGGCCCGAATTGGACATGGGTAGGTCAGGAGGGCCTCCAATTGGCTCCTAAGAGTGTTGAACTTGTCATGTATTTGCTAGAGCGTTTGGCGTTGTTGACAAAGATTTCAAGAATGGTGAGCACTTGAGCAGACATGCTACTTAATTGAATTTGCATATATTGGGTGAGGTTACGGAGATCCTGAATGCAGGACTCGAGATGGGGAAGAAGCATATTTGGAGTAGTAGACCCCCACTTCACCATGGGGATGGACACAATAGAGAAACCACGAGAAGACAGAGTGAGAGCAGCAGAGATGACAACGAAGCTGCGAAGAACAAGAGGTGGCCATTGAGTATCGTCCGAACATAGGAGAAAGGGGTAAAAACAACCTGCAACACACAGGGGGATGACACAATAACGACCCATCTCGTATTACACAGAGCCCACTCAAAATTATGATGGAAAAAACAACCAGGACAATCCATAGCGCGCGAGCAGATACCACATTCAGCCGAAGACGAGCGTGGGAGGAGAATAAACATAGGGTCCATACAGAGGGGATATAAATGAGATGATGGGAGGCAAGGTGGCAGCATGAGTTCAACGAAGGAGAGATCAGCGACGAGTAGGAACCAAACTTTATTAATTAAAAGGGGAGGGTCATTAAGGAATATGGTTAAAACTATAATTCTGGTTGATGCAGGCCTCCAATTTTCTTCTTATTGCAAGATTAGCCTGCTTGTCTGCCATAGAGTTGTTATGTCAGAAAATGTGAAGAAAGTCGGCTTGTGGAATGGCATAAAATACATTTTTTATTCGATGGAATATGGAACAAAGTCGTACGTCCCTAGGAAGTGATCATAGGTGGAGAAGTCTTAATGTATTTTTTAAGTCCCCAAGGATAATAATCTAATGAATGTGTCAGGGGTCGACCAAAGAGAGCCCTTAGAGCAGGGCATAAGATTCAGTTTGGTTATTTGTTGCCTGATCAAGACTCTAGGAATAAGTAATCTTTATAGTTTTTCTAGGGCCAAAGAGAACCCCACCCGCTTCTGTCACTTCGAGGTTTCTTTTAGAAGCACCATCAAAATAGAGAACATGAGAAGATTGTGAAAGTTGTTACCGGGTGAACTCAGAAGGGGAGAGTTGAAGATGCCATTATGTTTTGGGACATGACTGTACTGAGGAATCAATATGGAGGGGGAACTGTTGGAGCTAAAGATTCTCCCAGTAGTCAAGGTTCTGAGGCATGGAGATCTTGTGGCGCTGAGAGTTGAGGTGTTCAGACAAAAGTACGATAGCCTTAGCTTCAACAGTTCCAGGAAGAGATTTAACTTTCAAGAAGAAAGCTCGATTACAAGAAAGCTAGATCTTTCAACAAACATATTTAGGGAGAGTTGCTCACCCTTTTGAAAATAGGCTTATTGAGAAAGGACCCATGATAAGATGACTGCCAATGATAAAAAAGGTGAATCAAGGAGGATGAACATTGAACCCTGTGACTGATCCCTTGCAAGAGTGCTTGTCAGATAGACTTGGAGAAGGCACAATCCAAAAAATATGAGGGAGATTCTTGAGAAGAACAACAAAGAACACACCTGGAAGAGCCATGGATGCCCATTTTTTGCATATTTTCGCTTGTGAGCAAGTTCCCATGTGTTAAAGTCCAGCATAAGATGTTAACTTCGGGTAGACCATCAGAATGTCAGATGAACTGCTACAATATTGATTTGGGGGGAGTGGGGGGAGAAAATATTGGTAGAGAAGGGATTCATATCCTTTTTGTATTAAATATTCTTGGGTTCCCCATCCTCTTGAGTCCTTAATGGTTAGTTGCCTATGAGTGCAACCATGGAGATGGAGGGTGAGGGCTCGAGCAAGACCCTTATGATGCATGGGGACAACCCCAAAGTCGCAACTGAGCCAACGACCTAAAGATCCAGACCATGAAGAAATATCGAAAAGTGAAGACTTGTGTTGCTTGGACAACCATGATTGCAACAGAAGAAAATTCAGGTCTTGATGGAAAGGGAGATTCCCCATTAAGTTGTCTAGCCAGATGTCAATGTTTTTTCCATTCTTGAGTATCCGCATCAGTTGACTTTGGAGAAGAGGGAGAGAGGCCTTAAGTAGTATCCATATTTGGGAGCCATTTTGTACTTCATGCATGCAATCAAGACATTGAGCCCTTGACCCTGACAAATATTTGTGTAAGAGCGCTTTGATCCACCATTTTCTTTTCCTTGTGATAAGATGCCACAACAACTCAATATCTACAATAATGTTTGATAATGTCGGGTCCTTTATCCTGAGTCCCCCATGAGCCTTGTGAGATCGAATAGTACTTAATTAATTAGATGGAATCTTTTTTTAATTAGACTTCCCACCTTGCCACAAAAATCATCAAAGATCCTGGGCTATAGCCAACTTGACATTGACTGGAGCAAGCAAGGACAAAAAGTGGAAAATAGGGAGGGTAGACAAAACATATTTGAATATAACTACTCGACCCATTGGGTTGAGCCATTGACCGCTCCATTGGAGAAAATTGGTCTTGATTTTGGCCAGAATGTGATGCCATGTAATCCAGAGAGAATGAAGACAAACATGAATACCCAAATATCTGAAGGAATGCCAGTTTTTGTCAAAAGGGAAGTGGAGGATTATGGCTATTGTAGTAGTTGATATGGCGTTGATTTTCCAGGAATACAATTGGATTTTATCATAGTTGATAAGACCCTTGGAGGCTCTCATGAAAATTTCCATAGTTCCCTTGAGCCAAGAGGCAATAATATTGGAGGCTCCGCCCAAGAGGAGGGTATCATCCAAAAATTGGGAATGATTTATCCTCTTAGTTCCTCTTACAATTTTGATGCATGGGATGATCCCTAGCCTTTTTTCTTTGTCAAGTCTCCTACTCAAAGCTTCAACCACCAGGATGTACATGATTGGGGAAAGGGGGAATGTAATACCCATGTTTCCCCCAATTTGTAAATATAACTATAACTAGCCAAGAGGCTATGGTAGACTAAATATGTGTGAATGTTTGAGTTGATGAACCTTTGTATAAAAGGGTCAATGTATGAAATTTCTGTTATTAATAGAAATTGGATATGTGTTGCACAACTGATGAAAGGGGGGGAGTTTTCCAAGATAGACCATGGATGATATGAGAGAGATCGTGAGGGAAACCAAGAATGGTTGAGATGACCCTCACCAAACTAGTACCTACTGGCTGTAATTGCTCAATAGTCCTCTGACCCAGAAATGAATTACCAATCAAGCTGGTAGTTGGAAGGCCATCCTCAAGAGTTAATGAGGATATGGGGCAGGGTACCCATTTGTAAGGATTCCAGGCCTGACCACGAATTGGGGATTCACACCCATGCAACCTTGTTGAGGAAGGAAAGAAAGGAGGTAATTCAGGGGACAAAGACAAATCTGCAAGATAACAAAGTAGAGAGAACAATATCAAGAGGATAAGAGGAGCATGCTTCGACTCGGGAGTTGAGAGAAAAGATTAGAAGCAAGCTTGTTTTGGCTATAAGAAGCCTTGGGTAGGGTTCCACTACAAGTTGATAAATAAGGCTGACGGGCATTTGAGGAAGTGCTCTTACATACCTCCTTGCTTGGAGTAGAGAAAACCAGTTGCTAAGATCTTGTGGGAGGAGGAGATCAAACTTCATCCTCGACTGTTGTGAAGCAAGGAGAAAGAATCTCTCTCAGAGCATCATGGTCTAGTTCGGGGGTGGCTAGTGGTAAATCCGTCAGGAGTGGTTGTGCCTTTGGTTGGGAGGAAACACACATCCCTTTCAACAGTTGCTTCACATTCTCCATTTTTTATAAGTATTATCACACTCTGTGTATATTGGATGTGATGATGGAATGTCTGTGTTATGGTTAAGTCTTTTAGTATTTGAACAGTTATTAGAAATGCTCATTTTCTTATGTAAACTGTTATATTTGTATGATCTTTGATTTATCTCACTTTAGTTGCTAGAGAGTCATGGGATTTGAATCCGCAGGAGAGTCGGGGTAGGAGTGAAAAAAACATCTAAATCCTGTCGATCCTTTGAATTTTCCTTAGCGGGAATGTCAAATTCATCTCTGTGGGAGAAGGGCGTTTTCCTTTAGACTATCCACCCATCTGACTGAGGTCTCATGCCCATGTCCTTAACCCATGTACCGTTAAAACGATTAACGCTTAGCCCACAATATTTCCCAAAGTATTCATGTGACCAGGGTTTGGGAACCCTGCGCTAGTCTGAAAGGAGCTAGCTCTTCGACTTCAGGACTTCGGAACTTATGATTCCACAATCCTCGAAAATAGTTGAAGGCTGAAGTTGCAAATTGATGAGGGTTGTAGATCTGGGGATCCGATGTGGATCTCTCTCAGCCATTAGATCAGACTTAGGAGGGGAAGCGTTAAGTGCTTCGAAAAAGTTCTACTTTGGGAGGATAGGAGTGGTCTAGCGTCGAAACTCCCGAATGTCGGAGTCACGAAGTTAATTAGGATCGTTGAAACTGGAGGGATAGATGTCCACATATCAACGACTATCCGAGAGTTCGGGTATTCGGCTATATAAAGACGCGTGAGTTTCCCCGGAGCTCTGCAAGCCGGAGTAAATCCTGGTCATGAATGCTAGGTACATGTGGCAACGGATCAGGCATGGTTCGGAGAGGAAGCCAAAATATTTATGCCGAACACCCAAATGTCGAACTTCCAAAGTGACGTGGACCATCAATTTGTGGATCCTTTGGGATCCCTCTCATCTGTCAATCTAAGAAACCACCCTTGTTTACCCAACCGACTAGGAATGCGTCGTGCATCGACACGTGGCCCCTGTCTAAGGTTGTCCGTCGAATTAGAGCCATTGGATGAGAGGGTATGTGGCAAGCAATCATATAGTCCAGAGACTTAGTACTCTGGAGGAACCTAGCCAAGAATCTATAGAGTGTGAAAGCCTCTGAACTCGCAAACGCCAAAATGAATCTTGGCCATTGGTAGGATGAGGATACTTGGCTCCAGATTATAGAGTTCGGAGACTTGGCTATTCAGGGATTTGCGACATGAGGAGTTGCGAAGTCCGAAGCCCTGAAGTAATTGAGGTCGTAGATCAATGGATCTACGTGGACTCTTACTGACCGTGAGATCGCAGGGCTGGGCAACTATCAGTCCCAAATGACGTGGCATATTGACGTCATCCGAGGTGACGTGGACCCACATTACATGTGCCACATGTCACCCAAATATGTTCGATTCACAAACCCCTTATTCCTATTCGAGCATGACACATGTCACCCCCTATTGAGGACACTTGTCACCCCTGGCCCTCGCCGCGTGTCAGCTTCTGATTCGTGTCGCTTGGCCAATGTGGTTGATGACGTGTTCGAGACTCTGGGAGTCTGGATAATTTCGGGAGTTCAGAAGATTTGGGTGCGGTGTAGTACAAGGATGTTCAATGAAGATCATCGATCGTAGAACATCGAACTTTCAAGGACGATCATCGATCACTAAAAGTGTAGGAAGTCGACCGCTAATTGTCGACTGTCGAACACCGAAAGGTGACGTTCAACATAAAATGTCGAATGTTGATCGTCAAATGGCTAAGGCCAAGTGGTGATATTTCAGGACTACGGGGATTAGGAAAAAGGAGTGTTCAACGCCAAAGACCCCAACTAACATCACCCAGGTAACTTCAGGAGGCCATAACTTGCAAACTAGAGCTCAGATTTTCGTGCGGCGATGATCGTTAGAAAGCTCGTGACGAGTAGTAACCCATGAAGATCCTAGAATTAGGAATTGAGATAGTTAGGAAGAACAACATTTTGATGCGCCATCCCTAGAAAGGGTATTTAGGGGTCGGGTGTGTTACATACCTATCTTGGTGGGCAAGGTATGGAAAGTATTTGTGAACTCTGACACTATTTGGCTCTTCTCTTGCCGTAGTTTGGTCCATCTCATGTATTAGTCTTCATAGTTATCAACATGGTAGTATTGTTCCTTGACCGCATCCACAAAAAAATCCCAAGTTGGCTCAACCCCATATATTCCAGATTCCTTTGTGGAACTTTTCTCCCAGTAAGTTTCCCACCAATTTTTGACATGGGGGAGAGCCTTGAGGAGTGCGAAGGTGGTATTTTCCCTGTCAGAAAAATTGTGAACAAAGAAATAACCTTCTAGCAGATTCAAGCATTTTTCTAAGGCATCCACATCTATCTGTCCTTCAAATACGAGAATATCAAAATTAACTTGTACCTTGAAGGGAGAGGTTCCTCCAAAGTGGTCGCTTGATGAAGATGTGCCTGTTGCTATCAGTAGGTGTTGAAGGATGTGGGAAAAATTCTCCATCGTTTCGTCCGTCTGTCGCGCAAGAGATTTCTCAAGCAACAGGTTAATAGAATCTTCTGCTCCACCTTTTTTCTTTTTCTGCCAACATAGAGGGTTTCTTGGGCGTGCGAGAGCAATTGTTCTCAAGAGAAACAAGCTCGAGATCCAACTTGCTATACTCGGACCTCGTCGGGGACATGCACTGAAAAACGATCAAGAGCAGCCTGTTCTGATACCACTGATTCAGATTATTTTCGGAATGAAATGAAATAAGAGATATTACAATGAAATAAACATACAAATTGTCAGAAACAACGAAATACAACAATACATGATTTCTATTAATGAAAGAAATGAATAAAGATTGTAAAAATATAGAGAACAAGACTCGTTAGAATGGTGACAGCTTTATCTTTGAGAAGAGATGTGGCAGATACACTCATTCACAATAAGATGATTACAATGAGGATCTGAAGTCCTTTTTATGATAAACATGAATGCCAAAACCCTAGACATCAAAAAACCTAACCCTAGGAGATGAAGCGTCAAAAGTCATGTGGGCCCCGTTGGGGTAAGTTAGTACATTAATTTCCCAAGGTCGTAACTTTTGCATACGATCTCCGTTTTAGGCGTGTGATAGACCGTTGGAAAGGTATTTTCGATACCTATGCATTATTCCATAAAAATCTAACTATGTCTACAATTTTACTATGGAAAGCCAAAAAACATTGTTTAGAGCCCAAAAACAACCATGGAAGTACAAAAAGTTGTACTGACATGAAAAATTCCAAAATAAGCCAGTTGGAATATATGGGCAGCCACCAATATCCACTTGGATGCTGTGTAGGGCTCCAGGACAACCTCGTAAGTGCAGAACCCATAATTACAAAGAAATTTTCCCATTACAAAGAAACGTGTTGAACTGAAATATATCCAGATGGGCCAGTTGGAATTTGGAATAGGTGGGTGGCCACCAATATCCACCTAGATAAAAAATGTTATATTTCTAAAGTGACATTAGGAAAAAGGGAAAAGGGGTTATTAAGTGAGTCAATTAAACATTATAAAGGTCACTTTTAATATTTTAAGTTAAAAGGGTCACACAAAGGTAAAAGGGTCAAGGAAGGGTGAATGAAGAGTTATAAGAGGAGGAGGGCGCACCCCTTGACCATTATGCATTATTATTTTTCTAAAAATGAATTTGAAGATATCTTGTGTCTTTTGGCTCTTGAGATGAAAAACCCTAGAGAGGAAGATTGGTTTTGGTGGTGAGACCATCCACCCTAGTTGGTCATGGAGAGAAGATCACTAAGATATTTTCATTGTGCTTCATTGCGATGGAGTTGATCATTTGGCAACTAAGATTTCTTGTTTGTGGTTGAGTTTCTCATTCCGATGACTGAGTTTTATCATTTGTGGTTGAGTTTTGTTGGTGTATGGGTCAAATGCTTTTGAGGAGGCCAAGATTCCATCATTGGGCAACTGGGATTTCATTGTAGGGATTGATTTTATTGAGGAGGGTGATTTTTACTATGAGTAGATCGAGTTTCCTAAGGGTTGGGTCAAGTTTATCCATTGGGGTGTCGAGTTTCTTCTTTTGAGGAACGATTTTTCTTGTTGGGTGAAATATCTTGAAGGTGGGCTGTATTTTCTTGTTGTTGGGAGTCCATCTTTCTTGCTAGGTAGATATTACCTGGTGGCTGGGCTGATTTATAGTTTGGAGGCCAAGTGAGTGCTATAGAGTCCTCTTCTGTCATCGCTGACAACGTGGGTAGCTTGGAGAGGGTCGTTTCAACTCAACAACAACAAATTTATCATTCCATTCTTATATGATTAGATTTATTGCAGCCATACAATTGTAAGGTCATGCTATTCATAAATCAGTCCCAAATCTGATATTTATGTTTTCTGTTATAGTGGATTGTCAAGGTTGTCATCTATTGTATTCATGTTCTCTTTATATATGCAATAAATAACAAATTCAACACCAATACATTGTGTTACACTTGCACAAACCATAATAAGGAAACTAAACCAATAAACTATAAAATACAACAACAACAACAAAGGCATTTACAGTGAAATAAAACCTACAACCTAACTGTTTGAGGAAAGTTGTCACCTAGAAATTCACTTAAATTGCTACAACAATAAGGAAAAATTGTGATAGTAGTAGGAAGGGTCATTATAGTGGTATCAGAGTTGGTTTTTCTATCATCCTGAGGGGAATTTAGAATAAATACATTTCAGATTTCATTAATTGAGTGACCAACACTTAAATTTCTCAAATTTCAGTTGTAGTAGCAAGGAATCAAGGAGGAAGTCACAATAGAATTTGTGAAAGCCATAAAGGGATATCAAAAGAATTTGAAAAGGTTGTTAGAGCACCATATGTGGAAGGAGCCATGCTTAGAAGTTGAGAATAAGGGAAAAAATTTGAAATCTAGAAAGGCTGATGAAGCCAAAAAATCACCTTGTGATGGGGGTTTGGAAGAATCTCAGGTGGACTTGCATGCATCTAGTCAAGTGGAGGATGTGAATAATGAGGATGATGGCACAAAAACATCTAGTACACCTTTATTGTTGTCTTATGAGGCCCATAACACTAGCGCACATGATGGACGGGTTGATGGAGCATATGGTGAAGTGTCCCAATCAACCAATGTTGAGGATTCAACATCATATCTTAGTAGTGATGCTTATGGTGATGAGGGTGTGATAGCACCTAAATATGACGAGGATTTAACACGTTATCCAACCTATGATACTTATGATGATGCAAGCATGATTGTACCTAAATAGGATGAAGGATGGGTATTTGGAAAATTATTGTGGGATACAAATCCATCTTATCAGGATCCATGCATGGAGGATGACAAAGGAGAGGCCGATTTTGGACGTGAAAACAAATAAAAGATTTTGTATGGTGGTGATAGTGCAAATGAGTCCCATCATTTGATAGGTCAACGCACAGTAAGTGAAGATTGCATGGTATCATCTAGTGAGTCAATTGTTATTGATGGGGATAGTATTCTTATAGATGAAAGAAAATAAAAAAATCTATTGTGTGACATCCCATACCACTTGGACGAAATTGAACAAAGTCCCTTAGCATTACATGATTTGGAGGATCAATTAATGGTTAGAGAGGAACAAATTGTACAAGTGTTGATAAAGGCAGATGGTGCTTATAGATTTATTGAAGCTCTTATTTGGAAAACCCAGATGGAGGAGAGACAAAAAGGAGTTGCAAGTGGAGTCACTAGTGTGAAATTGTGCATAATCAAAGAAGCACTAGAAAAAATGAAGTCATATTACTTACAGTTGTTCATGGATAGAGATTTTTCTCTCAAGTTCATTTAAGACATGGAAAGGGAGGTTGAGGAGCTTTGTTACTAGTTGAGTTTGGCACGCTCTTCATCACTTACAACATAAACTCAATCACCTTTGGCAGCCATGACACATGAGGGTGTGAGTGGCACTCATGGTTTGAGGGAGGAGCCTCTTGCAACTATCTCGTATGAGGAGCATTCAGAGTTGCAGGAACTTGAGGAGAGTCATGACTCAAAGGGTTTTGATTATGCTCATGTTTTGCATGGTGAATATCATGAGTTGTTTCTTTTGGAGAGCCCATTAAAATCTCAAGGCTTAGCTACAAAGAAGATAATTGAGCACATTCCTTGTGGACTAGCCAACAAAGAAGTGTATGCATCCATGGATTGGGTGGAAATGTATATGATATATATGGACACACTCTGGTATACAGGTTCAATTGACATCAATAGAGTGTTGGATATAGTAATGCATATAGGATACTGGATGGTATAGGAGGATAGAATGACATGCATCAATATATATGGGTATACACTCACACGCGATTGTGTACAATGGAGTTTTGAAGCGTTTCCTCTAGGGAAACCTCTCGACAGAGACCTTGAGCATACCATTGAGTTTGGTTTACCCAGGATCAATGAGGGGATAGGTGAGCTTCAGAGAGTAGTATATCTCTCGATGATTGATCTTCATATGGGATATCATCATATGAGGGACATGGAGCAGGATACTCACATGTATGCTTCCCGAATTCATTATGATTTCTTGGTCATGCCCTTGGGGTTGACCAATGCACTAGCCACTTTCCAATTTTTTAGGTAGTGGAAGAGGCACCTATTGTTGTTATTTGATTCCCTCATGGTATACAATAGGACAAGAGAGGATCATTGGAACCAATTGGATGAGATAGGGGGAATTGTGGCCATGATAAAGGTCTTTCATTTGGACCATGTGATTAATGTGCAGAGTACACATGAGGAGATCTAGACTCTATTGGATCGGTTCACAAATATTTCAACAGGCATTGGGAGTGGTGGATTTCCAATTTGGTGGTGGGATCCTGACATTCATTAGAGTGATAGACTTCTTCAGAAGGAGTTCTTGAGCTTGGTTCCACATGGAAAGGTAGATTTTATCTCATGATACCCAGGATTGAGTCTATCCGCAGGTTGGAAAACTTTAACTTCACTGAGATGCCTTAGTGAGACATGATCCAGGATAGTGAGTTCAATCCTTTCAGGGACCTCAGCTTGGGGGTCCAAGAGAATAGAGCACAGCCTGAACATGGCGATCAAATGGTTATTATCAGAGGGGTGTAACATCAACATGATGGTTCATAACAAATATTACCTTGGGACCATGGGATTACAATTTTTGATAGCTCGGCAACCGATACACATGAGATGGCCAGTCTTTGCTTTCCAAAGTTTACTCCTAGGGCGCATATGATTGGTTGTTTGAAGGAGAGGTCTTATGGGGAGTTGACCGAGTTTCTACAACTTAGGATTGATTATCTTATCAAGGGTAGCCAGGTGGGTTTTTGTGTTAGCACCTTGCAGATCAACTCTATGGGTAGAGGGTGCTTCACATCTCACAGGATAGTTTGGGACCCTGGTGACTTTACCACTTATAGGAAAATCCGAGAGTGGTTCGCATGGAGGCACTTTGCAGACATTGTGTTGGGACATATGGGGGAGTGTACGACTTGTTAGCAGAGTAGTTCGGGGCACACTCATCCAACAGGGTTGATGCAGTCTTTTCCCATTTCAGGGCCAAGGTGGGAGGGCATGTTGTTACATTGCATTACAATTTTACCGAGGGTGCATAGTGCAAATTATATGTGTGAAGGGATTGACCAATTATCAAAGTTCACACATTTCCCAGTGATTTCTTCTAAGTATGGGGCCAAATGAGTGACAAAGCCATCTCTTGGGGAGATGTGTAGAGTTCATGAGAATCCCAGAGTCATTGTTAGTGATCAAGATAGTAGGTTTCTTAGCATATGTTGGCAGGAGATGTTCAGATTTGCAAGCACAAGTTTGACTTCCAGTACTAGTTTCTACCCTCAGACAGATGGTTAGGAAGAGATGGTGAACCAACGGGTTGAGAGGTATCTACATGACTATGTGAGGTCATGGATAGAATGGTTATATTTAGGTGAGAATTGTTGTGACACCACTCATGATAGGTTGCAGACCACCCATATTCAACAGATGATGTATACAAGCAAGCACAGGGTGGAGCTCAACTTTGATATTGGGGACGTGGTTTTATTGAGGGTGCATCCACATAGACCATTTCCATTGAGGAGAGGTGGCGCTGAGAGGATGAGGTCACACCTCTATGGTCCCTATAAAGTGATCCAGAGAGTTGGATAGGTATTTTATGATCTAGAGTTTCCAGAGTGTATATGAATTCATAGTATCCTCTATGTATAATGCCTTGAGAAGGCGTTGGGGCCACGTTCTACCACTTAGTTACTTCCACTAGATGAGAGGGGATGGATGATAATGACTCCCGATGAGGTTTTGGATGCTCGAGAGAGGAAATTGAGGAGAAAAGTGACCAGGGAGTACCGTATCAGGTGAAGAGATTGGTCGGTAGGGGATGCCACATGGAAGAGTGAGCATATTTTGCAGCACCTTGGTTTGTGGTTTCTTGAGGGAAAGAAATCCGAGGAAGGGAAAATTGTGATGTCCATTTTCAAGTGATCACTCCAGGTGGATGAAGTTGTAGCCTTACAAAATCTTGTAAGTTATAGAAAGAAAATAAAATGGGGTAAAGGTGGTTATTTGATGTCACTTATGCCTAAAATTTTATATTTCTAAAGCGACATTAGGAAAATGGGAAAAGGGTTATTAAGTGACATTGTGACTAGTAGTCTATTAAACATTAGAAAGGTCACTTTAATATTTTAAGTTAAAAGGGTCAATAAAGGGTGAATGAAGAGTTATAAGAGGAGGTGGGCTCACCCCTTGGCCATTATGCTTTTTTATTTTTCTAAAAATTAATTTGCGGAGCTCTTGTGGTTTTTGGCTCTTGGGACGAAAAACCCTAGAGAGGAAGATTGGTTTCAGTGGTGAGACCATCCACCCTAGATGGTAGTGGAGAGAAGATCACTCACATCTTTTCATCGTGCTTCATTGTTATGTATTTTATCACTTGGTGACTGGGATTTCTCATTTATGGTTGAGTTTCTCATTCCGATGGTTGAGTTTTATCATTTGTCGTTGAGTTTTGTTGGTGTATGGGTCGAATTCTTTTGAGGAGGCCGATATTCCATCATTAGGCAGCTTGGATTTCATTCCAGGGATCAATTTGCTTGAGGAGGGAGATTTTCACTGTGAGAAAACATAGTTTCCTAAGGGTTGGGATAAATTTCTCCATTGGCAGGCTGAGTTTCTTCTTGTGAGGACTGAGTCTTATTTTTGGGAAAAATATCTTGAAGTTGGGTTGTATTTTATTACTGTTGGGAGATGATCTTTCTTGTTTGGAAAATATTACCTGGTGATTGGGTCGATTTATCAGTTTGGAGGCCGAGTGAGTGTTGTAGAGTCCTCCTCTGTCATCATTGGTTGTGTGGGTAGCTTAAAGAGGGTAGTTTCATCTCAACAACAACATATTTATTATTCCATTCTTATACACTCATATTTATTGCAACCATACAATTGTAAGGTCAACCTATTCATAAATCAATCCCAAATATGATATTTATGTTTTCTGTTATACTGGATTGTTGAGGCTTCCATCTATTGTATTCATGTTCTCTTTATATATGCAATAAATAACATATTCGACACCAATACATTGTGTTACACTTTCACAATCTACAATAAGGAAACTAAACCAACAAACTATAAAATACAATAGCAACAACAAAGGAATTTACAGTGAAATAAAACCTATAGCCTAAGTGTTTGATGAAAGTCGTCACCCAGAAATTCACTTAAAATGCTACAACAATAAGGAAAAATTGTGACAATAGTAGGAAGGGTCATTACATATGATTTCTAACATTTTCTCCACTATCTTGA
>ML796928.1:117914-128903 GCA_009831015.1 Picea engelmannii | reverse complement strand
CACCGTGATGACGGACTTGTTCCCAAATTTCGAGAGTCCCACTACAAAGTCCATGGAGATGTATGTCCACATCGAAGCTGGAATGGGTAGGAGTTGTAGATATTGTAGAGATTTTATGGTTTCACCTTTATTACATTGACACAAATCACATTCTGTGACAAAGTGAAGTATACCCTTGTTCATGCCTACCCAGAAAAAAGAATGAAAAACACAAGCATAGGTCTTTTGGAAGCCCGAGTGACCTGAATAGTTGATGAGTGCAACTCATTTAAGAGCCTCGGCTTGAGTGCTGAAGAGGGTGATAGAACCCGACGATCCTTATATTAGAGAATATTTTCGTGCCAAGTGTAGCCGATGGGAGGATTAGGGTCCTCTTAAAAGCGTTGAATTAACCAGGATATAGTTGGATCTGTTAGCCACTCTTGTCGAAATTTGTCAATCCATTCAGGGACCGATAAGGATAAGGCAAAGAGGGAGTCATCCTCCTCATGTTTTCTTGATAATGCATCGACTACTATATTGTCTTTTCCCTTTTTATATATGATTTTGTAATCATACCCCAACATTTTGGTCATCCACTTGTTTTCTTCTGGGGAGGATAACCGTTGCTCCAAAAAATACTTCAGATTATGGTTATCTACTTTGATCTAAAAATGACATCCCAAAAGATATGGCAGCCATGTGTGCACTACATGGCGAATGGCCATCATTTTTTTTTCATATGTAGATTTTCCCAAATTGTAGCCACTCAACACTTGGCTAGTAAAGGCCAGAGGTCAACCATCTTGTGTGAGCATTGCGCCTATACCTATGATAGAAGCATCTGATTCCACCACAAAGGTATTATTGAAGTCAGGATATGCTAGGACAAAAGTAGTGCACATGGCCTACTTTAAATCTGTGAAGGCTTGCTCGACAACGAGTTTCCAATAAAATGTAGTTTTTTTAAGAAGGTCGGTCAAGGGCTTAGAAAATTTTCCATAATGGTGTACAAATTTCCTATAATATCCTGTCAAACCAAGGAAATCCCTTAGGCTCTTTAAGGTCATAGGTCACAGCCACTCCTGCATAGCTTGTATATTTTTGGTGTCTACTTTTATCCCATCTCGACCCACAATGTGTCCCAAGTATTCCACTTCGTTGGCTACAAAGGAACATTTGGTCTTTTTGACAAACAATTGGTTGTCCTGTAGCAATTAAAGGACTTTGTCCACATGGAGTAGGTGGCTATCCCAACTGCGATTTTAAATGAGAATGTCATGAAATAAAACCAAGACAAACTTCCAAAGGTAAGGTTTCAATATTTTATTCATGAGACTTTGGAAGGTGGATGGGGCATTGCAAAGGCCAAAACGCATGACCAAGAATTCATAATTCCCTTCATGAGTTCTGAAAGAAGTCTTCATAATATCTACCTCCTTCATATGAATCTGGTGATAGCTTGAGAAAAGGTCTAATTTGGTGAAGACACAGGCACCCTGGAGTTCATCCAATATATCATCAATGACATGAATAAGAAACTTAACTTTGATGGCCAGTTTATTCAGGGTACAAAAATTGAGACACATGCATCAAGTACCTTCTTTATTTAAGACCATCACCACAGGGGAAGAATATGGGTTGGTACTTGGGCGAATTACCCCCGCCTCGAGTAATTCATATACGATCTTTTCTATTTTATTTTTTTGAGAAAATGAATACTTGTAGGAACGTACATTAGGGGGTTGATTTCCTGGAAGGAGAGGGATGTTATGATCATGCTAATCCCTGGAGGGAGGTAAGTCGGTGGGAACCTCAAATACCTTGGGGAACTTGTCCAAGATTAGTTACAGGCTAGGAGGAACTACCAGAGAGGCTTGATCAGTGACCTAGATGGCATGAAATTGAGCAATCACACCATGGTGGCCTTTCTTCGACATTTTGTCCATCCTGGGAGAGATGATTATTTAAGGGGAACCTGCTTGGAGACCTCAGAGGGTACAGGTGTGAGCCTCTTGGGGGTGAATCTCATATATAATTCTTGATAATCCATTGTTATTCATCCTAGAGTGAAAATCCATTCCACGCCCAATACAATATCACAACCCCCATGTAAATAAAGAACATGTGGGTTTTCAGATGATAATTCCCCATTTGGATTTTGAAATTCTCACAACAACCCCCACACTTCATCGTACCCCCATTAGCGATGAGGATTTGAAAATTAGAAAGAGGGCATACAAAACAATGGATCTCCTCAACAAGCCCGCAGTGAATAAAATTATGCGTGTTACGACTATCAATCAACACCAAAACCGACTTATGTTTGATGTAGCCCTTGATCTTCAATGTTTGTGGGGCTGAAATACATGAAAGTGCATGAAGTAATATGATAAGTTCCTCTAGTTCAGCAAGGACTACAATGGAATCTATGACGTGAACACTTGATTGAGCATCCTCTGGGTCAGTAGTCTTATCTGATGGCATGTCTCGATAGGAAGATGAAGTTGATGCATCAATATAGAAGAACTTTTTTTCCCTACATTTATGTCCCAATGAGTAATTTTCGTCACAGTAATAGCAAATTCCTTTGTTGCGACACTCCACCATTTTTGTTGGAGAGACATTTTGGACCTTTAAGGTTTGTTTTGGAGCTGGGTTATCCCAGAGGCGAGGATGGTTGGGGAATGTAGGCTTCAGGGGTAGAGCCTGAAGGATGGTCTATTCTTCTAGTGTTAATTGGAATTCCTGCAACCAGGTAGTAGGATGATGCATGCTCACATGAGCTCTGATGGCTTCCTTTAAGCCACTGATAAAATATTCAAGGTAAAATTCATGAGATAAGTCCTCAGTTGAGATAGCCAACTATTCAAATATCATGATGAAGTCTGAGACTAATCTCATTTGGTGTAGCTTAGTGAGCCTTCCCAAAAAATGTGATTCCCTATCAAAACGGGAACAAACTGCTTTAGTGAACATGTTCCAAGTGGGTAGTCCTGGATAACATTTTTTATGCCACTGCCAACGTTCTTGATCCAAGTACAAAACCCCTACATCGATTTTAGTCTCATCATCCTGGATATCGTGAAGAGAGAAGTATTGTTCCATTTGAGAAATCTGCCCTGATGGTTTGGATCCATAAAATGTATGCATGTCAACTTTGGGCACCTTATTCCAAGAGTGTGGAGAACCCCAAGGGAAGCAGGATGAATGATTATTCTCATAGTGGGAGGATTGAGGGTCCTCTGAATTGGGCTCAACATTCTTACCCTTGAATATATGATGCATGGTTGCATGAATGGCTTCTTGTATTGTTGTGATTATGGAATCTTGGACTTGTGTGTTGATGAGGACAATTGTTGTTCTCGATTGAACACCTTAGACTCCCAATATTCTTGTCTCTAAGAGCGGGTGGTCAGCATTGGGGAAACTTAGGTAGCAGATGAGGGATCAGGATAGAAAATATGGGTCACACAAATGATAGGTACCAGTGTGATCTGGAAAAATAGAGGATTGCAATGGGATAGGTCAAAAATAAGGGTTTCCTAGAAAGGGTTGGGTCCGAAAAAAAGGGGTTAAAAGTGAAGGCTACCACTGCGATCAGAATGAAGATAGGAACCCAATGGACTAAGTCACAAAGAAGGGTGTGGTCAAGCCCCATAATTATTATTATTTTAACTCCTACAGATTTATTCTCAAGCAACAGGTTAATAGAATCTTCTGCTCCACCTTTTTTCTTTTTCTGCCAACATAGAGGGTTTCTTGGGCGTGCGAGAGCAGTTGTTCTCAAGAGAAACAAGCTTGAGATCCAACTTGCTATACTCGGACCTCGTCGGGGACATGCACTGAAAAACGATTAAGAGCAGCATGTTCTGATACCACTGATTCAGATTATTTTCGGAATGAAATGAAATAAGAGATATTACAATGAAATACACATACAAATTGTCAAAAACAACGAAATACAACAATACATTATTTCTATTAATGAAAGAAATGAATAAAGATTGTAAAAATACAGAGAACAAGACTCGTTAGAATGGTGGTAGCTTTATCTTTGAGAAGAGATGCGGCGGATACACTCATTCACAATAAGATGATTACAATGAGGATCTGAAGTCCTTTTTATGATAAACATGAATGCCAAAACCCTAGACATCCAAAACCCTAACCCTAGGAGATGAAGCATCAAAAGTCATGTGGGCCCCGTTGGGGTAAGTTAGTACATTAATTTCCCAAGGTCGTAACTTTTGCATACGATCTCCGTTTTAGGCGTGTGATAGACCGTTGGAAAGGTATTTTTGAGACCTACACATTATTCCATAAAAATCTAACTATGTCTACAATTTTACTATGGAAAGCCAAAAAACATTGTTTAGAGCCCAAAAACAACCATGGAAGTACAAAAAGATGCATTGACATGAAAAATTCCAAAATAAGCCAGTTGGAATATATGGGCAGCCACCAATATCCACCTAGATGCTATGTAGGGCTCCAAGACAACCTCGTAAGTGCAGAAACCATAATTACAAAGAAATTTCTCCATTACAGAGAAACGTGTTGAACTGAAATATATCCAGATGGGCTAGTTGGAATTTGGAATAGGTGGGTGGCCACCAATATCCACCTAGATAAAAAATGTTATATTTCTAAAGTGACATTAGGAAAAAGGGAAAAGGGGTTATTAAGTGAGTCAATTAAACATTATAAAGGTCACTTTAATATTTTAAGTTAAAAGGGTCACACAAAGGTAAAAGGGTCAAGGAAGGGTGAATGAAGAGTTATAAGAGGAGGAGGGTGCACCCCTTGGCCATTATGCATTATTATTTTTCTAAAAATGAATTTGAAGATATCTTGTGTCTTTTGGCTCTTGAGATGAAAAACCCTAGAGAGGAAGATTGGTTTTGGTGGTGAGACCATCCAGCCTAGTTGGTTGTGGAGAGAAGATCACTCAGATATTTTCATCGTGCTTCATTGGGATGGAGTTTATCATTTGGCAGCTAAGATTTCTTGTTTGTGGTTGAGTTTCTCATTCCGATGACTGAGTTTTATCATTTGTGGTTGAGTTTTGTTGGTGTATGGGTCAAATTCTTTTGAGGAGGCCGAGATTCCATCATTGGGCAACTAGGATTTCATTGTAGGGATCGATTTTATTGAGGAGTGTAATTTTTACTATGAGTAGACCGAGTTTCCTAAGGGTTGGGTCAAGTTTATCCATTTGGGTGTCAAGTTTCTTCTTTTGAGGAACGCGTTTTCTTGTTGGGTGAAATATCTTGAAGGTGGGCTGTATTTTCTTGTTGTTGGGAGTCGATCTTTCTTGCTGGGTAGATATTACCTAGTGGCTGGGCTGATTTATATTTTGGAGGCCAAGTGAGTGCTATAGAGTCCTCTTCTGTCATCGCTAACAATGTGGGTAGCTTGGAGAGGGTAGTTTCAACTCAACAATTACAAATTTATCATTCCATTCTTATATGATTAGATTTATTGCAGCCATACAATTGTAAGGTCATGCTATTCATAAATCAGTCCCAAATCTGATATTTATGTTTTCTGTTATAGTGGATTGTCAAGGTTGTCATCTATTGTATTCATGTTCTCTTTATATATGCAATAAATAACAAATTCAACACCAATACATTGTGTTACACTTGCACAAACCATAATAAGGAAACTAAACCAATAAACTATAAAATACAACAACAACAACAAAGACATTTACAGTGAAATAAAACCTACAACCTAACTGTTTGACGAAAGTTGTCACCCATAAATTCACTTAAATTGCTACAACAATAAGGAAAACTTGTGATAGTAGTAGGAAGGGTCATTATAGTGGTATCAGAGTTGGTTTTTCTATCATCCTGAGGGGAATTTAGAATAATTACATTTCAGATTTCATTAATTGAGTGACCAACACTTAAATTTTTCAAATTTCAGTAGTGGTAGCAAGGAATCAAGGAGGAAGTCACAACAGAAATTGTGAAAGCCATAAAGGGATATCAAAATAATTTGACAAGGTTGTTAGAGCACCATATGTGGAAGGATCCATGCTTATCAGTTGAGAAGAAGGGAAAAAAATTGAAATCTAGAAAGGCTGATGAAGCCAAAAACTCACCTTGTGATGGGGGTTTGGCAGAATCTCAGGTGGACTTGCATCCATCTAGTCAAGTGGAGGATGTGAATAATGAGGATGATGGCACAAAAACATCTAGTACACCTTTAGTGTTGTCTTATGAGGCCCATAACACTAGCGCACATGATGGACGGGTTGATGGAGCATATGGTGAAGTGTCCCAATCAACCAATGTTGAGGATTCAACATCACACCTTAGTAGTGATGCTTATGGTTATGAGGGTGTGATAGCACCTAAATATGAGGAGGATTCAACGCGTTATCCAACCCATGATACTTATGATGATGCAGGCATGATTGTACCTAAATAGGATGAAGGATGGGTATTTGGAAAATTATTGTGGGATACAGATCCATCTTATCAGGATCCATGCATGGAGGATGACAAAGGAGAGGCCGATTTTGGACGTGAAAACAAATAAAAGATTTTGTATGGTGGTGATAGTGCAAATGAGTCCCATCATTTGATAGGTCAATGCAAAGTAAGTGAAGATTGCATGGTATCATCTAGTGAGTCAATTGTTATTGATGGGGATAGTATTCTTATAGATGAAAGAAAATAAAAAAAATCTATTGTGTGACATCCCATACCACTTGGACGAAATTGAACAAAGTCCCTTAGCATTACATGATTTGGAGGATCAATTAATGGTTAGAGAGGAACAAATTGTACAAGTGTTGATAAAGGCACATGGTGCTTATAGATTTATTGAAGCTCTTATTTGGAAAACCCAGATGGAGGAGAGACAAAAAGGAGTTGCAAGTGGAGTCACTAGTGTGAAATTGTGCATAATAAAAGAAGCACTAGAAGAAATGAAATCATATTACTTACAGTTGTTCATGGATAGGGATCTTGCTCTCAAGTTCATTGAAGACATGGAAAGGGAGGTTGAGGAGATTTGTTACTAGTTGAGTTTGGCACGCTCTTCATCACTTACAACATAAACTCAATCACCTTTGGCAGCCATGACACATGAGGGTGTGAGTGGCACTTATGGTTTGAGGGAGGAGCCTCTTGCAACTATATCGTATGAGGAGCATTCAGAGTTGCAGGTACTTGAGGAGAGTCATGACTCAAAGGGTTTTGATTATGCTCATGTTTTGCATGGTGAATATCATGAGTTGTTTCTTTTGGAGAGCCCATTAAAATCTCAAGGCTTAGCTACAAAGAAGATAATTGAGCACATTCCTTGTGGACTAGCCAACAAAGAAGTGTATGCATCCATGGATTGGGTGGAAATGTATATGACAGATATGGACACACTCTGGTATACAGGTTCAATTGACATCAGTAGAGTGTTGGATATAGTAATGCATATAGGATACTGGATGATATAGGAGGATACAATGACATGCATCAATATATAGGGGTATACACTGACACACGATTATGTACAATGGAGTTTTGAAGCGTTTACTCTAGGGAAACCTCTCGACAGAGACCTTGAGCATACCATTGAGTTTGGTTTACCCAGGATCAATGAGGGGATGGGTGAGCTTCAGAGAGTAGTATATCTCTCGATGATTGATCTTCATATGGGATATCATCATTCGAGGGACATGGAGCAGGATACTCACATGTATGCTTCCCAAATTCATTATGATTTCTTGGTCATGCCCTTGGGGTTGACCAATGCACTAGACACTTTCCAATTTTTTAGGTAGTGGAAGAGGCACCTATTGTTGTTATTTGATTCCCTCATGGTATACAATAGGACAAGAGAGGATCATTGGAGCCAATTGGATGAGATAGGGGGAATTGTGGCCATGATAAAGGTATTTCATTTGGACCATGTGATTAGTGTGCAGAGTACACATGAGGAGATCCAGACTCTATTGGATCGGTTCACAAATATTTTAACAGGCATTGGGAGTGGTGGATTTCCAATTTGGTGGTTGGATCCTGACATTCATTAGAGTGATAGACTTCTTCAGAAGGAGTTCTTGAGCTTGGTTCCACATGGCAAGGTAGATTTTCTCTCATGATACCCAGGATTGACTCTATCCGTAGGTTGGAAGACTTTAACTTCAATGAGATGCCTTAGTGAGACATGATCCAGGATAGTGAGTTCAATCCTTTCAGGGACCTCAGCTTGGGGGTCCAAGAGAATAGAGCACAACCTGAACATGGCGATCAAATGGTTATGATCAGAGGGGTGTAACATCAACATGATGGTTCATCATGAATATTACCTTGGGACCATGGGATTACAATTTTTGATAGCTCGGAAACCGATAGACATGAGATGGCCAGTCTTCGCTTTCCAAAGTTTACTCCTAGGGCGCATAGGATTGGTTGTTTGAAGGAGCGGTCTTATGGGGAGTTGACCGAGTCTCTACAACTTAGGATTGCTTATCTTATCAAGGGTATCCAGGTGGGTTTTTGCGTTAGCACCTTGCAGATCAACGCTATGGGTAGAGGGTGCTTCACATCTCACAGGATAGTTTGGGACCCTGGCGACTTTACCACTTATAGGAAAATCCGAGAGAGGTTCGCATGGAGGGACTTTGCGGACATTGTCTTGGGACATATGGGGGAGTGTACGACTTGTTAGCAGGGTAGTTCGGGGCACACTCATCCAACAAGGTTCATGCAGTCTTTTCCCATTTCAGGGCCAAGGTGGGAGGGCATGTTGTTACATTGCATTACAATTTTACCGAGGGTGCATAGTGCAAATTGTATGTGTGAAGGGATTGACCAGTTATCAAAGTTCACGCACTTCCCAGTGATTTCTTCTAAGTATGGGGCCAAATGAGTGACAAAGGCATCTCTTGGGGAGATGTGTAGAGTTAATGAGAATCCCAGAGTCATTGTTAGTGATCAAGATAGTAGGTTTCTTAGCGTATGTTGGCAGGAGATGTTCAGATTTGCAAGCACAGGTTTGACTTCCAGTACTAGTTTCTACCCTCAGACAGATGGGTAGGAAGAGATGGTGAACCAATGGGTTGAGAGGTATCTACATGAATATGTGAGGTCATGGACATAATGGTTACATTTAGGTGAGAATTTTTGTGACACCACTCATGATAGGTTGCAGACCACCCATATTCAACAGAGGATGTATACAAGCAAGCACAGGGTGGAGCACAACTTTGATATTGGGGACGTGGTTTTATTGAGGGTGCATCCACATAGACCATTTCCATTGAGGAGAGGTGGCGCTGAGAGGATGAGGTCACGCCTCTGTAGTCCCTATAAAGTGATCCAGAGAGTCGGAGAGGTATTTTATGATCTAGAGTTTCCAGAGTGTATCTGAATTCGTAGTATCCTCTATGTATAATGACTTGAGAAGGCATTGGGGCCACGTTCTACCACTTAGTTACTTCCACTAGATGAGAGGGGATGGATGATAATGACTCCCGATGAGGTTTTGGATGCTCGAGAGAGGAAATTGAGGAGCAAAGTGATCAGGGAGTACCATATCAGGTGAAGAGATTGGTCGGTAGGGGATGCCACATGGAAGAGTGAGCATATTTTGCAGCACCTTGGTTTGTGGTTTCTTGAGGGAAAGCAATCTCAGGAAGGGAAATCTGTGATGTCGATTTTCAAGTGATCACTCCAGGTGGATGATGTTGTAGCCTTACAAAATCTTGTAAGTTATAGAAAGAAAAGAAAATGGGGTAAAGGTGGTTATTTGATGTCACTTAGGCCTAAAATTTTATATTTCTAAAGTGACATTAGGAAAATGGGAAAAGGGTTATTAAGTGACATTGTGACTAGTAGTCTATTAAACATTAGAAATGTCACTTTAATATTTTAAGTTAAAAGGGTCAATAAAGGGTGAATGAAGAGTTATAAGAGGAGGAGGGCTCACCCCTTGGCCATTATGATTTTTTATTTTTCTAAAAATTAATTTGCGGAGCTCTTGTGGCTTTTGGCTCTTGGGATGAAAAACCCTAGAGAGGAAGATTGGTTTCAGTGGTGAGACCATCCACCCTAGATGGTAGTGGAGAGAATATCACTCATATCTTTTCATCGTGCTTCATTGTGATGTATTTTATCACTTGGTGGCTGGGATTTCTCATTTATGGTTGAGTTTCTCATTCCGATGGTTGAGTTTTATCATTTGTCGTTGAGTTTTGTTGGTGTATGGGTCAAATTCTTTTGAGGAGGCCGATATTCCATCATTAGGAAGCTTGGATTTCATTCCAGGGATCAATTTGCTTGAGGAGGGATATTTTCACTATGAGAAAACATAGTTTCCTAAGGGTTGGGATAAATTTCTCCATTGGTAGGCCGAGTTTCTTCTTGTGAGGGCTGAGTCTTATTTTTGGGAAAAATATCTTGAAGTTGGGTTGTATTTTATTACTGTTGGGAAATGATCTTTCTTGTTGGGAAAATATTACCTGGTGATTGGGTCGATTTATCAGTTTGGAGGCCGAGTGAGTGTTGCAGAGTCCTCCTCTGTCATCATTGGTTGCGTGGGTAGCTTGGAGAGGGTAGTTTCATCTCAAAAACAACATATTTATTATTCCATTCTTATACACTCATATTTATTGCAACCATACAATTGTGAGGTCAACCTATTCGTAAATCAATCCCAAATATGTTATTTATGTTTTTTGTTATAGTGGATTGTTGAGGCTTCCATCTATTGTATTCATGTTCTCTTTATATATGCAATAAATAACATATTAGACACCAATTCATTGTGTTACACTTTCACAAACTACAATAAGGAAACTAAACCAACAAACTATAAAATACAATAGAAACAACAAAGGAATTTACAATGAAATAAAACCTATAGCCTAAGTGTTTGATGAAAGTCGTCACCCAGAAATTCACTTAAAATGCTACAACAATAAGGAAAAATTGTGACAATAGTAGGAAGGGTCATTACATATGATTTCTAACATTTTCTCCACTATCTTGA